>CAICTM010002873.1:0-10774 GCA_903772945.1 Seminavis robusta | reverse complement strand
CAGTAGCTACTCTAGCTAGCTGGCCAACCACCATCTGTTCGTCGTTTGGGTAGGCTACAATTATAGTGTTGGAGCTGAAAAATGTGACACACAAACAAACGAACCAGCACACAAATAGAGTAAATACATAAGAACCATACAAATAAAATTTGCAATAATAACTCTAAGCCAAGATGAGGGTTAATATTCTGTGTTTGCTGCATTATATACTTCTGGATATAGCCATGACATGTTCCATTTAATGGCTCCATTTTTCGTCCAACCAAGCTGGGGTTTGACAAAGCTTTATCTAACTCAGCTGCATCTACACTATCAGCAATAGCACATGGCCATCATTGATGTTTCAAACGTGTATCAGCTTTTGACTGTGCAAGGCAACTCCAGAGAACCTGATGACAGATGACGAGTCAGCCACTCAACATTTTCTTAATTAACGACCCTAGGGGGAGCCACTGAGGAGCATGAATTTTTGCAATAAAATTATTTTATTAAAATACAAGGGTTAGAGATGAAGAAGGAGGAAGCGCTGGAAACCTGGCAAGCTAGATCTAGCTAGCTAGTACTATCTAGCTAGAGCTCTAGTACATGTAGTAGCTAGCAACGAGATAGAGCACCGTTTCGTGTTGGCAAAGCACAATCGTACTATTTTACTATATATCCCCACAGTGGTTTGCATAAACGGTACCAAATTCCTTTTCGAATCGTGAATTACTAGATTCCTACAGTACTTTTAATAGTAAATGATGCTACATGTACCTGTAAACGTGTTGATATGCATGACACGAATTACTTATCTCCTAGCTTGACTAGTGACAGTTTATGAGAATTCGTGGATGCGTACTGTACATTGTATAGCAAAAATGGAGAGGGGAGCAAAAGCGGTTGTATGCAGGATTCGAACTAACGACCTTATATCTCTTGTTAACCAGTAAAAATCGTTTCCTGCACAGGCCTAAGTAATGGTGACCTTTGAAACATGCATCGAACGATCTTTTGTGTTCCGTGAAATCGCCAAACAAGATGAATCCTGCACAGAGCGAATACGTATAGTAAAAGAGTATAAAAGTGTGACTGCACATCTTTGTAGATTCGTACAGTAAAAGATATAGTAAATTGTTCTAAGGGGTGCAATTGGCGTGCTTATGCAGGATTCGTGTTTTTTGGCTTATGTCTTTTCCACCTAGTAATAATGGGAATCCTGCACAGGAGATATTTCGAATCTTGCATTGAATATTTGCGTATAGTAATAGTGTACGTTTCAATAGTTCTTGACACATGTGCTTCCTCTGAAGGCGTTTCAATGCATAATAATAAAAAAGGAATAATGTAATATATTTACAATCAATGGTACATACGTATAGTAAAATAGTAGTATTGTGGTTTGCGTTCATCAAATCTTACTCCTGCGGGTTTGTCTAAGTTACTACTTTTTGTGTAGCCTTGGTAGAAAAGGCTTAAATAAATGCTTCATTAATAAGCGTGTGAGAGACTGAGCATAAATTCCTAAGTGTATTGAAACATTGCGATGAGATTTCGGGAGGTCTTTCCTCGGGGAATAACCTCTCTAGATCTCTTCCTCAGATCTCAGCTGGTAGTTAGGCAGTAAGGGAGCCTCAACTGGCCTTCCTCGGCAGGAGGATGGCTCTCAGTCAAGGACTTGGCCAGCGACAGATTGGGAAATCTCTGGTTGGTGAGATTCTCCCTTCACTGGGATGTCAAGGCCAGCTCCTCAGAGCTGGCTGCCAATGCTATTCAACCACTGCTATTGAAATGGTTGAATCACGGCTATTTACCCTAGCATGGACCACATAGGATTCTCTCTACTGCAAGGCTATGGTATGCTATCTGGGTCTTCAGGCACTCTTTACTATTTCATTATTCTGAACTATGGACGAAGATGGGTGGATATCCATCTTTCCAGACAATAAGCCAGCAAGCTGCCTTAGTGCTACTACTACGAATCTAGAGCTCTTGCCCTGTAATTCATAGCTCCCCACAAGGGCAAATGGATTCACTCTTGTGGTAATACCACAGGTGAACGGGACGATTACCTACGGCTAGCTACACTAAGACTCCCCATAGGATCAGCATCATTGGGATCAAATCGTTGCCTCTGGAATGGGACGATTGATTTCGAACTGGTGTGCTTGAAGTCTTCCTTGGGTCTCCCCAGGAGCATACCAATCGGCGTGACCAGCTTGTTGTGTTGAACCAAAGCAACTGAATCGATCAGTGTGGGATCAGCTTGATTGCTTTGTTGCATTGGACATGATCCTTTTTCGTGAATGTTTGTGTTGCGAGGCCTCAGGAACGGTGGAACTGCAACCTTTTTTTCATGTTGTCATTCACTGAAACGTGAGTCATTCACAGTACTGAGGTGTGCATAGTGGTACACACCGTCTTGGAGCCTTAGCCAATGGTAGGTGCTAGGCTGGGAGAGCCGAACGGATCAACACTATTGAACATAAGCGTTGATGGTGTCACAATTCAATAATGATCTTCTTTCTTCAACAGTCATACAAATAGATAGCTTGCGAAGCCGGTTGGCCAAGTTCAGCGGAGGCAGACTCCAGTGGAGTGGCCTTTCTGCCCCGCAGACATGTTCCTTGACGGATGGGTTGGATGGGCTCGACCAGTCAGGGACAGAGACTAATCGCCCAACCGAAAATCTAGGTGGGACGGTATCTTCGGCAGCAAGGATTGGAATCGTCCAATCCTGTAGCTTGTCATGGGACCAATGATGCATTGGAGCCATAGGCCAAAGGCACTAGTGGGGCTCCTGTGCACTCGGTAGGAGACCTTGGGAGCTGGACCCGTAGTCTCATTCATCCATGACATGACGCCATTGGGGCCAACATCCAGTTGTGTTGGTTGGCACCTACTGTACTTCCCCATTGGCATAGCTGCCGGAGGAACTCCCTCATTCGGAACCAGTCTGGTGGCACTGAGAGTACCGGAGAGGGGCGGTTCTGCTAGAACCATGTTGTTTGCCTTGAGTGTTGTCTAGATAGGCAAATCGTGGGGCTTCCAACTAGATTTATTGCAAGCAATACAACCTATCCTACAGGCTCGAAGCTGAACATCTCGCAGGTCCATCCAACGGACCTCTTCAACATCATATCGACCGTAATGATGTCTTTGTCAATCAGTTCATAAATGCAGCTTAGACAAGGAGGGAAGAACCGAATGAATATCCCCAGACAACACATGTTACACGATATCAAGAAGAGACCACTCTGTACAGCGAGAGTTAGCTGTATCCATGGGTTGTAGTTGCAGTAGGAAGTGGAGTTTTAGGTCAGATTCAATGTTAAATTTCAAACATTCAAACAAGTGCTTTTAAATATTAATGTACAAATGAAATATCTGGAAACTGAACTTCTTAAAGTTAAAATATATCCGTACAAATATCAAGTAACTTTTAAGCGGCGATTTTAAAATAATTTTTAAAGTAAAGCTGCTAGATTTGATGTAGTGGTAATGTCAACACTGCACAGCCAACAATATCATATCTCCGTGGGGTTTTTATTTTCTCGGTTGAGGGCTCAACGCTCTTTGCTTTACTAATTACATCTGTTGAAACGTTTTGTTAGATCTGGACGTCGCTGCGCTTGGTTTTTCTTCAAATTGCGGCAATATGATGTGGATAACGACCAATCTTTGCCTATTTGACATCAATTCACTCAAATAAAGGCATAGAAATGTTATTTGTTGCCCTACCACGGCCAGACCTTAAAAGAAAATTCATCGATTTTGAACCGATGTGCACTTGTGAAGGTTGTCGGTTTAGGTTAGTGGCAAGATAGACAAGTCGTAATTGCTCAGAGTAGCTTTAAAATAGATTTTATTAACAGGTTTTACTACTGTTAGCGTAGTTTTTTAAAAGTTCTTTTAACACTGCCAAAATGACGATAATTGACTGTTCCGGTTAGAGCAAAGAAGTGTGACAGGAATGTGTCGCAATGGTGTATCTTAAATTCGACTAAAATTGGGGCACTGAACCTACCCTTAAATCCAACCCAACAATAGGGGTGGGTTGAACCAGCCCCTAAATGACTGAAACCGCCCCTATGCCCCAGGTAGAAAATAGGGGTGTTCCAAACCTCCTAGCAAAGATAACCTCCTTTAGGCTGGTCATAACTGTTCGTGCCGGTAGCTCTGCTGGATTGCTACGCCCAATGGCACGAAAGAAAATCAAGATTCTTCGCCCTCGATCTTGATCCAACGCTGCCAACGCTCTCCAAAGATCCAACCAACCGGTAGACCACCACAACAACAAAGACCACAACAACAAGTTAGTCAAGATAACAGAAGAAGAAGAAGAGGAAGAAAGATGTCTCATCAGAAGAAAACCTTAAAGATTGTGATTCTGGGCGATTCGGGGTGAGTTAGTGTTGGATCGAGTTGAGTTGACTGAAGGGTATACCCATCTACCCATGCTCTTGTCTGCATTATCCTTACAAACTACACTACTACTACATTTGTTTTTAATTATTGATTATAGTGTGGGCAAGACCTCGCTGATGAATCGATACAGCAGTGGCAAATTCACGGGTCAATACAAGGCAACGATTGGCGCCGACTTTTTGTCTCGTGAGATTTTTGTGAGTGATCAATTTGGGGTCCGACGACAAGTGACACTTCAAATTTGGGATACTGCCGGTCAAGAGCGATTTCAATCGTTGGGAAATTCCTTTTATCGCGGCAGTGATGCCTGTTTGTTGGTGTACGACATTACCGATCCGCATTCCCTCGATAATCTGGATCATTGGCGTCGTGAATTTCTGCAGCACGTGGGTGGAAACAGTCTGGGAGATATCGACACGACATTGGGTCAATCGAGTTTTCCATTTGTCGTGGTGGGAAATAAAATGGACAAACAAGGTGATCGACTCGTGCCACTGGACCGTGCCGAAGATTGGTGTCGACGAGCCGCGGGCAATTTTGCCATGGGTATGGCCCGTCCTTTGGCCCATTTTGAATCTTCTGCCAAAACGGCCATTAATGTCGAAGAAGCATTCCAAGAAGCTGCCAGACTCGCACTGCAATACGAAGCCTACAAACAACGGTCTACTCCACAATTGTTCATTCCGCCAGCCCAGCCACCCATTGATTTACGATATCAAACTTCCAACATGACCAATAACTCTACTCGAAGTACCTCGGACAGTTGTTGTTGAAACAATCAACGCCACCACCACAATACACCACCACCGCCTCAAGCAAAAGATTACAATACAATCCACTATCATGTAGCCATGTTGGCCAATTCAAGCAATGCTTTTGATCGATGCAGTTTCAATAATGGTTGCCGTGGTACCGTACACATGTTCGGTAGGCTACAGCTAGTGGCTAGAGTGGAGTGGCCAAACAACACGTTTTGTCATGGGGGGTAAGTAGGTTTATTGGTTAGTGGTACCTGTAGTGGTAAGCAGACATAAAAGAAAGTTTGTACATGTAGTTGCTGGATCCATAGAAAGACGACCGTTTTCGTATCTCGGGCAATACGAAAAAACCGAGTTCGTTCTGGGGCACGGGCAGCTGGGTCTAGTTAGCTGATACCGTACCGGTAGCTATGGCTACGGTGCACGAAGGATGGAGGAATGCTAGCTAGGTACCAAAGACCAAGCTCTCGGGTGGTAGGATACTACAACCTTCATTCTCATTGGCAGCATTCCAACTCCTCTCTTTATGAGTGGAAGTGATTCCAGTTAGACTATTGTTTTGCTTAGGAGCTGATAATCATTCCTGGCTGCTGGTCCAGTCTCCTCCCAACCAGGTACCGGTAGCTCGAGCTCAGCCGGATACAGGCATGCCACGTTTTACAGCAAGTCGTTGTCTTTTGCACAACTACGAAGAGTCTGGCTGGCTACTGTGGCTAGCCGGTTCGCCGCTTTGTTTTTTTGCCCCGCACAATTCTGATTGATTCGATTCGATTCGATTCCGAAATTCGATTCAACCGCAGAATGAACAAGCCACATGTTGACATGGGTACGGGGTCAGCCAATCCTATAACCAACAACGCAAAAGACCCGCTGTAGCATAACCATGTCGACTAGCTAGCTTAACGTTACGGTACACAGCGTACTTTTATAGATTGTTACGGCACCAGCGCCAAGAACCAGGCCACAGCGAGCACTTTTACATGCAAGAACAATAGACACTGCATTCACAGCCCACGGGAAAGGGCTCTGGCTCACAATCAACCCAAATAGCCTCCAAGCCAGGGTTGGTACATAGATTACCGGGAACATCGCCGGACAAATAATTGTCATACAAATACAACTCGGTCAACATTGTCAAGGAACCAAGTTCAGCCGGCACACTGCCACTCAAAACATTCTCTCGAACATTCAAAGAATTGAGCGCAGTCAAGGATCCAATCTCGGGCGGAACCTCACCATTCAAGTTGTTGGCGCTCAGCCACAGCAGAGTCAGCTTGGTCAGTGGGCCCAGCTCAGTTGGGATGGTGCCAACCAACCTGTTCTCACTCAAGTTCAAAAAGGTTGTGGAGGTCAAGTGCCCCAACTCACTTGGAATGTCACCACCCAAGTTGTTACCATGCAAGTTCAACTCCATCAAGGCAGTCAGCAATCCAACCTCCGATGGGACGCTGCCTTCCAATTCATTGATATACAACCACAGCCCTCTCAACCGTTTGAGCAATCCAAGTTCTGTAGGTATGGTCCCAACTAACTTGTTCCCATACAAGCTCAGAAAAGTCAATGCAGTCAACGCCCCCACCTCTGAGGGAATGGTTCCACTCAATTCATTGTTTCGAAAGTTTAAATGAGTCAAGGCAGTCAAGTATCCAATTGCAGTGGGAATGGTTCCTGTAAGGCCATCCTCTGATCGATCAATTGTCCTTGTGGTGGCAACATGGTAGGTTGTGCCAAAAAGCTCAACAGTGTCTTGTGATGCACTGGTAGGTTGACTATGAGGGGGTAAAATGGGACTTGAGGCAGGGTGAGTTGTGGCTTCTGGGCTGGTGGGTGCCCCGGCAGTTGGAACTGGTGCCACGGTAGTTAGAGTTGGGACAGGGTGAGCTGTGGCAAAGGCGCTGGCGGGCACCCCAGTCGAAGCTCGGAGCGCAGCGTGATCTTCGCCCAACGCGCCGCCACCACCAGAGGATGCAGCAACTGCAACAGCAATCACTATGGCAATCACTACAGCCACAGCGAGAGCCCACCAAGCCCACTTCGAGCGAAAAGAGCTCTTTTCGTTGGCTTCCTGCTTTTTATTGTTGTTGCTATTGCTATCGACATTGCTTGTGCTTGAGCATGTGTTTGTGGCTGTGGTTTGGGTGGGTGGCTCTATATCAGACGTTTGTGCACAGTCATTGACAGCGTCTGTTTTGAGGTGAATGAAGGTTGGAGTCCAAACGCCCCTTCCGGATGCCCCAGGTACAGGAAGAATGGATCCAGCTCCATCGTTCTCGTCGTTGCCTGTTTCCTGGTTGGCTGGTTTCTCTTCTTCTTCTTCGTGGACGCTCCTGGCTGGAGGGTCCCTGCCTCTTTCGTTGTCCACTGCCGCAGCCGACAGATTTGATTCATTTCCGACGAGTTGTACCGTTACAACTGGCGTGGTGGTGGTTGGACCCGTAACGGGTGTAGCTGAAGCTACGGGGATAGTGGTGGTGTGTTCTTCCATGGTACTAGTAGTTTTTGGCGATGCGCTGTGTATTTGTGAGCAGAGGCTAGGAGACAAGCAAAAGAGAAGGAAGCAAACAACCATACGTGAAAAACAAGTCTGGAACTGGATCCCATTTCAGAGTTTTCGGACTTGCATGGGCAGGGACTGTCTCGTCACGTCTCAAGGGACGATTGGAATCTTTCTTGATTTAATTAAAGAAGCATTTTGGACTTAAAGGGCTTTTAAATAGGATTTAATTACTAGTACCCAAGGACGTTTGTGACATCGGACTCGACGATTGAATGCACGCTACCGGTGCTGTAGCTTCCGTGCACCGTGCAGTACATCGTACTGTACTAGTACGTCGTTGTATGCAAACAGATGGCCATGGCTCCTTGGGACCCAAAGCATGGTTGGCAAATGGCTCCATATGTGGTGGAGAAGAGTATCAAAGCCAAGCAAAAGGTACTGGCACCAGCTGCCGAAGCGCCTCAGCCACTTATGGGCACTGCTAGCCCAATTGCATTGGCCACTATTAATACTATTCGAGCCCATTGGAGTTTATGTTTTCTCTGGTGGGACGTCAGTTTTAGGCCCGATACGGGTCCGCTATGGCTCCGCCAAGCAGTATTCTAGAGGGGAATAACCTAAATAGCAATTTGTTTCTTCTACATCGTACCTCGACTACCCCTGTGTACCGGTACCGTACTGTAAAGCGGTTGTCTTCGCATTCTAAAGATGGGTCCAAGGTCGATTGAATGGAATTCAATCACTCCCGCGACCAAAGAAAGGGAGTTTAGGTTTCTAAAGGTGTCCTACGTGCACCGTTGATACCAAACGGGTAGATCGGATTATGTTTGATCCCAGTGCCTACCGGTACCATATAATTGTTCAGACGCATTGGACATCAATGGCTGCTTTGCAGAAATCATGTCGCGGTGCAGAAACGTAATTTAAAACCTTTAGAAGCATAATTTTTTTAACCGAAATACTTCCGACACCAGAGAAAGTAAGAGAGAGGATCAGCAGCCTCTGCTGCTGCTCAACCATAACATTAGCTGCAGTGGCAACAAGTCTATGCCAAGAGCAACTGTGAGTGGAGTCTGCATTGCATGTCAGCTACATTTCTTTGCTTAGATCCATGGTGATATACACAGCAAACATCACAACCACGGTCGCCACAATGGCAATCAAGACCAAGGCTGTTGAAGCGATAACCCAACGACTTCTTCTTGAGACTTGGCAACTGAAACTGACATTGCTATCCTCTTGATGCTCGGTGTTGCTGTTGCTGTTGCTTACGTCGTCATCGTCAGTTTCTGTGGGCTCCAACGGTGCTTCTGTGTCCACACCACCACGTTCTAGCTTCTCCCCCCGAGGTACTGTCACGGTTACCGGTCGTTTCATACCGACATCTTCTTTATCCATGGGCCCGATGCTTCAGGATGGTCCATAGTAGTAGTAGTAGTAGGGCTTTTGGCTCTCGTTGTGGTGGCATGGATACCGGTACCACGACAGAAATGGGCGCCTCGTCATCAGTATCGCAGTCATTGACTGCCTCTGTCTTGAGGTGAATCATGCTTGGAGACCACACACCGCCTGCGGGGGAGCAAGGAACTGTAATGAGAACAGACGCTGCATTGCTACTGTTGTTGCTGCTACTGACTGTGTTTGTAGCGATGGTACGAGCATCAAATGTCACCTGAGATGCCGTTTCAGTAGTAGTAGTGGTGGTGTCGACCCTGGAGTTAGTAGCTAGACTGATTCGTCCGAGTCCACGCTCTGAAGGATCTGGAACCATGCGACAAGAGATGAGAGGAGTGGCACTGGTCTGATTATGATGTGCCATGATCATATGGGCCGATACTACCGGAACGGCGGCAGGTGCGATGAACTCCTGAACTGCGGCAGGCGGATCATTCGTGGTGGTGGATGACTTCATTAAACACTTTTTGGCAAGAGCTGCAGCCTCTTCAGCGGTAAGATATCCCTTGCCGTCTGCATCCGCTTCACGTGCTGCCTTTTGGGAATCACTCAAATATCCCTTTCGGCTCTTGTCATACTTCATGGAGACTGTGGACAAGCGACCTCTCCCCCGGGCACTGTCCCTCGTTTCTGCCATTGTCAACACAAAACCCTCCTGGTTGGTACTGGAGGACCTGAACGTTCATCTATCTATCTACCGGTATGGGTAGGTAGGCGTGAAGGGAGGGAAGAATGGTATAAAAAGGTGCTTTTGTGAAAGGGAACGACGTAAGCGAGCAGTGAGATGTGAAACTCGTCTCCAAAAGCTTCCAACAGTTGGGTACTAGCTAGCGGTACCGGTACCACTCCTGCATGCATGTGCCGAATACTGTGATGCTTTAATTCACATTGGAGAGTTACTCTTGTACACAACCAACTCTTGCAGAGTCGAGTCGCCGTAGATCTTTTCGGCCGTGGATTTTTGAAGGTGAAAAATAATGAGACGCCTTCTCCAAAAATAAGATGGTTCAGACCCGTACCAAAAAGCACTCGTGATTTGAACATATGACGTCAGTGGTAGATCCAAGCCACTCCCAGAATCCCTTTGCCTGACGACTCTAGCGACTCGGCTCGACTCTTTCATGAGAGGATAGAGAGCATCTGCCATGATCATTGGCCACAAACCTGAGCGAGAAGAACAAACAAAATGAGCCCTCTGCCTTGTCGCCTTTGGATCCGCTTGCTGTCATGGTGGTGGTGGTGGTATCTGCCTTAGCGCTGGATTTGCAATCGACGGATCGCCGTTCCTTTCTCACTCAAAAGCGGCATTGTTTCGGCTGGAGCAATAATGCTACCATCATTACCGGCACATGCCGAGTCGTTGTCAGAGCGACTGGCGGCTCGTGATCCTTCCAAGTTGACGAATTCGCTATTTAATAAACCACCGGCTGCCATGGTCTACCCCGGCTTTATGCGAAGTGCCATTTGGGATGTGCAAGCCCAATTCGGGGGATACCTGTTTCCGTCCACCAAGATTCCCAAGGACCAACTGCTGGCCAAAGCGACGACGCCGGGATTCCAAAAATGCAGTATTGCCGCCATTAGCGATATCGGAAGAGAAGGCACGGTCCAATATGCCATGCACATTCTACCCAATGGACTGGAAGATCGTGCCTTA
>CAICTM010002872.1:0-10824 GCA_903772945.1 Seminavis robusta | reverse complement strand
ACGATACCATGGCACTCCAGTTTATGGAGTCATATCTTATGTCAGTCAATGTGTGCACGATGCCAATGAACTTCATTCATCTTAAAAACCCCGCCAATTCGTCCTCCCCTCCCCTCGGGTTTTCGTTTTGGCTAACTTCAAAAGGTACATGACATAACGGTTCTTTGTCTTGAGGCGTTCCACATTTTTTACATCCATTTTGGCACCACTGAGGTATGCTTCACACTGGAGCAACGTCTCAATCAGCAATATCCAATCTCTTCTTTGCCATGCCTTACGAAAGCTTTTCTTCCATGCCTTCCCAAGAGTATCCAAACCCTTCTGCATTCAAAGAACAGCCGACATCAAAAAGAGCACGCCAGTGAATTCATTGCCATTACTCCTTCAGAACCCTGGCAACGCCTGGTCGATTTTCGGCAGATTGAACGAGAAGTACCTTCATCATTTGGACAAGCGAATCGATCTCCTCAGGGTTTAGATGTTACCGAATGGCAAAGAATCAATCCCTGGCATACTTGTAGATGCCCAACAAGATGGAATGCAGCAACTCCATTGGCAAGCACCATGGATTCCTCTGTTATCATGCATGCCAAAACGCAGGCCATGGAATGCATTTTTGCGCAAATCTGTGAGAGCGCCCGCAACTCCGCATGATCATGGGCCTCGTACATCTTCTTAAGCATTGATTCCGTCTTATATGGGAAATTTGCCTTTGGATCATCGATTCGGTCATTTGGACATGTACAGTACCGGCACAACGTTGATGTTTTCCATCTGACCGAAGGAAAGGTACAACTTGTCACCCTCATACCCATCACATTTGACGAAGGGTATAAAGAAGACGAGCTCACAGTCCTTGTAAAGTTTGCCCTTGTACCATATATCCATGACCATCCCCTCCTTGATAAGCTCATCTACACTCTCCAGGAGCTCCTCCAGATGATAAGTTCGTCGCCTGTCTGATCCCTTCCTACCGATGTAACTGGCATGCTGCCGATCATTGCAATTCTCCTGCCAGCAATCCCGCCGCAACAGCCCGACTCGGTGAAGTAATCTTGTCCTCTGAATCATCTTTTGAATGCTCACCCAATCCGAGGCCCATGACGATGTCTTTTCCTGCCCACGTTCAGATGCCGGAATTTTCAATGCGGTAACTGTGAGCTGCAACTGCCCGTCTACAGCCCCAATCAACTATAAAGATAGGCATCACAAATTGCTTGTCAGTTCGTACAGTTCTGTACGTCTCACGCATACAATCCCTGTAATTGAGATCCACCAATGCTTCAAAATCGTTGGGGGCTGGCAAAAGGATTGTTCACCGATTCCTTAACGAAGAACAGCCATCTCATCCTTCCACGTGGATCAGTCAGAGCTTCGACAAGACCAGTCAATGATCGCGTAATATTGACCTTAGACGTTGGTAGGGCAAGAGCTTCTCTAGACGTGTTGGCTACTTTTGCCCATTTGTACCACGTCGTTTGAGCATTTCGTTCATCATATTTTTGGCGAAATGAACTCTTTGCACTCATCAAGTGATTGGTGTTCTGCAAGCTTTCCACATTCCTTGAACTGCCATTCCATCACAGCAACGTACGTATCCAAAGTGGCCATCTGGCAACCAGTGCTGATCTGATGCTCTTCTCGTTAGTCTTGAAGGGGTATAGGAAGCATTTGACTGCGATCTCTCATCATAATCTGAATCCTTCATTGCCTACTTGTCTCATTGCATTGGCCCTCTTACCCATTATCTGCATTGGTTTGATCTTCCTCATCAGTCGGATCAGCAAATGGATCCAAGAAATCTGCAACATCACTGGAGTCGTCTTCACTTGCCCCATCCACCGTATCCACTTGCACATTGGAAAGGGGAGCATCGTGTGATGCGTTTTCACTTGCCTCAACGTCTTCCTCATGTTCTCCTTGTGTCAACAGTTTTCCGTCCCAATTAGTCTTGCAATACTACTGTGTGTGCATCCACTGTAAGGTCATCCTCTTTGTCGGAGTTGCTTTTTTTCTTCTTCTCTGTAGTGATGACTCTTTTTATGCGCCTCCATCTGGTTCCAAGTGCATCTTCTTCTTAGGTCTTTCCTCATCACTTTTTTCCTCTGCACTGCTTGCCTCCTCATCATCTCTTGCTATCCTTTTACCACCACCGAAGTTGTGTGTGTGGGTGTTGTTGGATCTCTGGAGCCATTGTCATCAATCCCGACGGTCGTTGGTGTCGTTGGAGTCAGGGTCATTCCGTGTCTGAATCGAATACGGGATTCGGCAAACTGTAACCTGATGCCGCTTCAAACACCAGTCGGTCTTGCACGTCTTTAAGCAGTGTACGGGCACATGATTTTGACCATCGTGCGTGTTTTTTTTGTGCAACTGGAAAATATTTGAGGGGTGGCCAAATTTTTTGCCTTGGATAAAGCGCAGGATGCGGTCAGGTCCAAGGGGAATAAGGAAAATGAATGACGATTGCGAAAACTGTTTAAAGCTTGGTGCACAAAGAAAGTGCCCATTTGCATGTTGAATCAGGCGCACCCACAAGAAACTTGTTCAATAGTAAAGAATGTTCTGTTCTCCATGCACTTTCGTTAAGCATATGCGTAAACACTAGTTGTAGCCTTGCTTATTATGACGCAATGTACCGTACGAATCTATAGGCAACATCAAGATCATTTGACGCAAAGCTGAGTTAATAGTAGGCACCTGCATCGGACTGTAGAGGCTCTTGCACAAGACCATCACGCACAAGCACACTGGTAAATTGGGTGGCTAAAATGCGCTTCTTAGATGATCATCAGCAGGTGGCGGAGGAACGGCATTTACTGCTTCACACAAAGCAATGTCTATCCCTTCTGCTGGATGATGTCGCTGGATACCAGCAGGGTTCAATCCGTCTCCTTTCTTCTGGGAATCAATCTCTCCTGCCTGTCCTTCTGAAAGGGTTCCGCCAGTAGTCTTTCCCTTCTTGTCGTCGTCCAAAATCTTCTCGTTTCCCGCAGCACCAACAACATGAATTGCTCCGGGCAATTCCATTTCTTGGCCTTGAGCTGAGTACATTTTCAAGATACCGGTAGCTTCCAGCACCGAATAGCCATCGTCACTTTTGACTTCCTCTTCGGACTGCCTCTCTATCGATCTCTTTTCGGTTTCGCTCCCCAATGGAGGAGCAACAACAGGGTTGGCAATGTCCCGACCTTCAGCTGCGTACTGCTTCACAATGGCATCCAATATCTCTCTGTTTAAATTATAGCAAGTGCTCTCGTCCTCAGCTGTGCCCTGATCAGTGCTGTTGCTGTTGAGGGTATCATCGTCTTGCTGGTTGGCTTTTGTTATTCTTTTGGGATTACCTTTAAACTGTTGTACTAGCTAGCTAGTATTTCACAGAAGAAACTATTAGGACTAAAAGCAAAAGTGCTAAATCGCGAGGACGAAAGCAACAGAGATTGCTCTTTGGGCTGTGCATGTTGCACGAAGCAGCTCACGAAGCTATAGGTAATAAGGAGCTTATGTGGATGGGCGGTACCCGAACCGGCTGTGTTCGCAATCGTGCAATGAGCCAGCAAATGCTCCTTTTGACCATTTCGATGGGAAGCTGCGCAAGGACTTAAAAGTCGACAATCCAAGAGAATCACTCCATCAAGACTGACTGAGAAAAGGTGAAGAGCTCGTATCCAGGCTTTAACAACACATTTCAAGACCACAGTGGATCGATTACGTGTTTAATTCATTCGATTCCAAAAGCCAATGGGGGGATTGTTGAAGGGGAAGAACAGATGCCAACTGGTTCATCAATTTACTTATGAAGCGAAGTTTTTGAACACTACGTGAGACACTATACTGAGTACTGAGTACTGAGTGCCCTGCTCTGGAGAACAACTTATTTCGCCGCTATAGTCCAGTTCATGTGATATTACTGGATCTTGAACCTCACTATCAGTACAGTACTCTCACTAGGTCGAGAGCTGTCGCTGGCAGCTGCAAGCTCCAGGAAGACAGGAAGGAATTGTCTTCACGAGAGCTCTTCATGCATTCCCACCAACCACCAACCACAGCTCCAACCACCAAGACCGAAGAGGAGGCGGCTGAGAGTAGAACGGCGGAATTGATAGACGAAACGAGGTACACTGTAGCTACTACAAAGTACAACACAGTGCATCAGAACAATGACAGTGTTCGGCCCAAGAACTTTCACCATTGTGGCCTGAACCTGGAGCATGACTGCTTTCAGCTTTCTTGACTTTGTGTACTCGGAGTTACTTTTTTGGTATCGTTGGTTCACATCCCCAGCCATCTGCACACCCATACTCGAGTACTCCTAGTAGCCAGTGAGTACAGCTTGAGTTCCTTGTTGGATGACGTAAATACTGCGAAAGTGATCTGCTATGGTTCCTGGAAGTTGGGGGGTATAGAAATGTTTCGACTCGCTGACAAGCAAGGAGTCGGGGTGATCCAGCAGTTCTTAAAGCACTGGAGGACAAGGTGCACTGACATTGGAGACCTAAGTGAAGTCACATACGCCTGGTTGCAATTCCATGCCGGAATTGGCCGGCCCATCCTTGAGGATCTCGAAATCGATTGTCATCTCCCAGTCGGGCTGTTCCAATGCATGCGAAGGTTCCTTAAATCCATTGGAGGCACGATTGAAGTGCATAACGCCCACATTCCGCCGTTGCAGCGCGAGCAAGACTCCTACATTATGGACTGGGTGGGATGGTATGGAAATTTCTCCGAGGCAGACCTGAAACGGATCAACTATGTGCGTCTGTACTTCCAAGTTGTCACGGTGGCTGACATCACAACGGCATGTGGCACATACATCCGGGAGGAGTTCTGGCATGGCTTTTCCAGTCCACTGATGCCTCGCACCACCTACTTCAAGAGATTTCAAGATCGACCCAGGGATCCCAAGACTTGGTGGTTGTGGAGGAAAGCCTTATCCCTGTTCGCTCCGAATCTGACGTTGGATGTACCCCTGGGGAGGTGGCTCGTCTCTGCTGACAAGCTCCGGATGCGCCACAGGTTCTTCTATGAAGTCGATGCCAACGTCGTCTATCAACAAGTTGACAATGAAGAGTCCGAATTCTGGATGTTCCAACATCCAGTCCCGAACAAGGAACGGACAGTTCATCGCTGGGAGTTCGGAGATGAGACCTACCTGGACGCCAGCATCCTACACAACTCGGTGCCACTGGATCCCCACTTCCCCCGATCTTGCACCTCTGTCCAGCCAGACTCTGGAAAGCGCGAGTCTGAACCTGACCCTCTTCAACAAGCGTGAGACAGTGGTGTTGGTAGTGGTTTCACACAGGCATTCCTGCTCGTCCACTACCCCCACACCGACAACATTTGAGGATTTCTTGCCACCTTGGCGCCTGGGAAACAGCTCTCTATGACGAGCTTGAGTGGATGGTGGACGCCTACTCAGTCTGCAGATTGTCACAGCCATGCCCTTCTGGGTGGCCAGGAGGGGGCTGCAGACATTGAACCGGTAAGGCGAGTTTTGATGGGTCCTGGCAGACAACCGCGGCCAAATTGTGCTTCGGTGCTCTGGTCCAGTTCTTGGTATGGTTCCAACTTCCTACAGGGCGGCCTTAGGCATTCTATCCCTACTTGCCTTCTTCGACGCTTGCTGGAGTTCTACGATCAGACCAGCATGAAGATATGTACACTTATGCGACAATGAGTCTGTGACGAATAAGTGCGCTAGCTGTCTCGAGTAGAGGGTGGTACCCCAATGATTCGTTGAACTCCGACTGGGATTCTTGCAGCAGATCGAGGATTCGTTCCGGCTGCAGTCACTTGGCCAAGATGGAGCACATCAAATCGACCAGGACAAGCACAAGGCCATGGAAACACTACCCTAAAAGCAAAACTGAACGCAGAGCTGACAAACTGGCGGGCAGTTACATGAACAGAAACATCAACAGGACACTCCAAGGTACTCCGATTTCCGGAAACCTGGCCCAGCTCACCTTCCCAAGAGAACATGCACATACAAGCTCCCAGAACACTGCGCATCTCAGGAACGACCAGCCACTGTTGACCACATTGTCAAACTGACCCCGACTGGGAGAGGACACCCCTGCACTGGTTGATTGGACAGCCCAGGGTCGGCTGTCAACCATCATGACATCCACAAACAACAATTGTGAAGTTTCTATTTCAATTGTTGCAGTGGGAAACGGTCACCGGGATGACCCCAAGTATTATCACCACTGTCCCCGTTTGGCGGTGATCACGAGATGAAACCCATGTTTATCGTTGCCCGCATGTTGACGTGGTTTGTGGCGGGGACCATGCAACGAGCATCAGCACAAGTTGCGCAAGGATTCCACCGACCCTTCTCCTGGAAATTGTTTGGATGGACTACAATACATTTGAAGATCGATTCCTCCCCCATGGCATTACCCTGAAGGTATAGGGACCTCGTTGACACTCAAAATCTCATTGGCTGGGACAACTTCCTGAGAGGACGTTTGTCCATGCACTGGGCTAAGCATCAAGATGCCTATCTGCATCGGGTCGGCTCCCAGGAGACCACCAAGACAGGCAGCTCTGGGTCACCAACCTAGCCTCACTGCTCATCAGCAGTGGTGGAACCTGTGGGAGGATCGCAACGCTGCCAGGCATGGCAAAGACAAGGAAGACCAGTGGAAGAAGAAGCACGAACAGCTTCAGCGGGAGGTGGAACTCATTTACGAGAGAGCGGATCTGATCCCAGCGGAGCTGGTGGATTTTATCTTCAAGCGACCGCTTGACGAGCAAATGGCAAAGGGCCCAGGCGACATCAAAGCGTGGCTTGCCAATTGGCTGCCCGTCGTCGACAAGGCACTCAGGGACGAGCATGCACGCACAATGCAGAACAATGACCCAGGGTAACTACGCACAGAAGGGGTCCTGCCGTAGAAATAGATGGCAATCCAGCCAAGGGTAGATAGTTAGCTGCAAAGCACCCTCCGGAGTTTTTAAACTTCTCCGGTGGGGGGCTTGCACTAGGCCGGTTCCTATGTGGGCGTCCTTGTACGTCTGAGGTACTCCGGTTCAATATGGCTCCGTTCAGCGGGTGGTCTATTGAGGTGCAGCCTAAATAATAAAACTTCGTTATTTTTTTCCTTGTTGGATGACGTTGGATCCCAAAGGAGGCTATCGCATATCGCATAGCAAAACTGGAATGGATCAGGATCTGTGTCTTTGTCTTTGTCATCCTTATCCCATGCAAAAGACACCCGCCTGGGCTGCAAAGGCCTGGCTCGCTGGTTGCTTCGATGGTGCGAAAGGACGGTGCAAAAAGTGGATCGATTATACTATTGATTCGGTTCTTTGCACTGCAAGATGTACTACCATACCGTACGGTAGTACCGTAGTATCTCCAGCACAGCCTGAAGTGCCTTCGTCATTTGATTTCGCTCCATCCAGGCAGTAGTCAAGGCCAGCGCTGTCATTGTCATGGGTAGATTGGTAGCACCGAAGCACTGAAGCTTGACAGCCATCACGAGCTGTCTACTGGCACCACAAAAGCCAAGCAAAACCCCACTCATTCATCCACAGGGAAAACTGATTTCACTTGTTAATCACAACATTCCCTCCCAACAAATCCATCCAAGAAGCAAAACTGGCTCACACTCGTTGTTTCCCAAGCTTGCTCCCGCTCAAAGCGCTACCATAGGACTGATTAGTAGCTATCAATGCGCGAAAGTATATTGGCATAGACACTATCCACAAAGGCGATCGAACGCTCGAGAAGGACTTGACAATGGAATTTTCTCGGCCGTCGCTCAGCACCAAGAGAAGTTTTCTCTTCTGTTCTGATACTGCAGACAACTGGTTGGTGACTTGCTCTTCAAAACTTGCCAGCTTGACTGTCATGGGCCTAGCTAGAAAAGAAAACCTTCCCAAGCTGGATGAAGATGGCTTTCAGTTCTGTGGTCTGTGGTACCGTAGACGCAAAACTTACGGTAGGATTGATACCGGTAGAGGTGCGAGTTCCACTCGTCCGTTCTACTAGTATCGAATCGCATCCCCACGCAAATGACACGCACACCGCGAACAAAGAAGGATTCATCGCTTCGCTCCTCCTGTTGTAGTGGTGGTGGCACTCGCTCGCTCCCTCCACGCTCAGTCAAAGCACACTTTGATGAGCTAAAAGCTTAGAAGAACCACAACAATGATACAAGTGAAGGAAGGGTAACAACTAGAGCAACAAGCATGCATCACGGTGATGAAGGATTGCTGTACCGCTACGGCATTATTGCCGAGCTTTCAGCCCACGGTGCAAGTGGCCCCTAAATCTCCGTACCACAACAACGCTAAACTAAATGTATGTCAGCGGCCCCGCACTTGCCATCCGCCTCTCACAATAGGGAACAAGCAAACAGCAACTGCACTGGCACCTCAGAACAAGCAAACAGCAAAAACTGCACTGACTTGGGCTCTGGCCAGCTAGCCAGCCAGGGTGAAGCATAAGTCTTTGTACGTGATCTACATCCATTGGAGTTCACTCACAGTGTGGTCGCATCATCGATTTCCAATACATTTTTCTACAGTAGGGTGGCCAAGTTGCCCCCAAACCCGATCCAAGTGGCTCCAAGGAGGCAAAACACGGACGAGTGGATCATTTATTTCCTCCCAAGGCTCGATTGATTCGATTCAACACTGGCAGCCAGGAGCATCAGTGTATCTTGGAACAGCATCAACACAATAACTTGGAACATCAGACATCTTGGGGCCAACAAAATAGGTTTCATTAATCCAGCAAAGTGGAACCCCTGGAACCACGTCATCAAACTTGTTTTGGGTTGCATTGAAGACACCTAGGACGGAAGCAGTTGAGTTGATCAGCTCCCGAACCTCCTCTGGAAGGGTCCCACTAAACTGATTCTGTTGAGCAAGGAAGACTTTCAGCTGTTGCAAGGCGCCAATTTCAGAAGGAATCTGGCCTGTGAGACGATTGCCTTGGACCTCCAATTTTTTGAGTGGCTGTATCTGTCCTAGTTCTGAGGGCAATTTCCCAGTGAACTGACCCCCATACAAACTCAGGACCATCAACCCTGGAAGATTGCCGAACTCAGAGGGAATCTATAGTAAAAATGTGACCGGAAAGATTTGTTGTGTGAGCAAGCTTGCAGCTACACCATCAAAAGTCACATTCTTTAGCCCTACCACCCCAGTCAAGAACACCTCATTCAGGCGCATTTTTGTCAAGGAGAAAAGGAGCCCAAATTCCGTTGGTAGTGATCCAGTTAGGAAGTTTGAATCAATATACATCGTCCTGAGGAGGTTCAAATTGGCAATGGCTTCAGGTATATTACCTGTAAGCTTGTTGTCTTGTAGGATTAGTGCAATACACGGCTCTTAGCCTTATTCGCGACTCGATCCTAGATAGGGTTTGAGTTCGACTCATGACGTAGTCCTTCGCGACGAATAGTCATTGAGACAGAGGTTCTCATGAACTGCTAGTCATACTAGGTTGTCGATGAAACTCGCTCTAGAATATTTAGCCGGCGTGGAAAGCTTCCACGTACTAGACAGCACTAGCCTGAAGTTTCCACGTGTTCCGGAAATGGACCGTGGAGTACGTAGTTATTACCATAACCTACGATATCACACTTCGAGCCTCCCGCGGGAACCAATTCAATGAGCTTCACAACGACTCTCTCATGGATTAGTTTTCAGCTTCTAATCTCTCTCATAACTTTCATTCTCTCAAACTCAAAACATCGAAAGATCTTTACACTAGCTTTTAGCGTAGTACATTTTGTTAACAACACAATAGCTTTCAGCACCTCAACCTATTCCTTACCATGAAGATTGCTCAAGGAAAGCATGCGTTCACCAACTTCAGAGAAAACAGTTGCGTGACAAAACCATCTTCCTCTCGTGGACAACGAGAAGAGCCGAGATCGACGATACTCGTGCACCACCTACAAACTTCCACCGTTCCTGCAGATGCAAACAGTGCCAATATACCTTCAAGGTAGCCATTATCATGGTTCCAACACTCCACGTCAGACCATCAAGTGGCTACGAATATGGAGAAGGTCTTCGTCTGGACTCAACCTTGCCAATGCCCGACGACAAAATCGCCTTCTCAAGGAGATGACTTCCAGCTTTGCGAAGAGTGCCTACGAAACTGGGTGGGGTGCCATCTGAGAAGCGCACCTGAAGGTAGGATACAATCTACAAGGTAGGTTATCGATTAAAGTCGAAGGTCGACCTACGATACAAATCGTGAAGTGAGGTTGCGGATTATGCACCGAAGCTTTTGGTTCCCCATGAAACAGTACTTACAAATCTGTTAAAGGCATGCTCAATGATCCAGTACGGCCCGTTTAAAAAACCTACACCCTCGTTGTCACAATGCGTGTGGTGGACACCGTGCATAACTTGAAGCATGTCTGGTCATTGGTAATTAAAAAGGATCGGCTTTTAATAGTTCTTTCCCTCCGAACAAAAGATGTTTACCATATAAAACAGGATCCAGTACCAAGCCCAATGGAAGGGCAATTCCTAATTAACGGTCATGCAAGCATGCAAAAAACACTGCAAACGTGCTCAAAATTAAGAGTTCCTAGGTACTAATCACTAAGTAAGTTCGGGAAACTAGACCAAAGAGGGGAAGATTGGGGTAATATTGGGGTTAGAATCTTTAAGATACTACTGGCGAATACTGGAGCGAGAGGTTTCGAACAACAACAATCGGGAGACAAGATTGTCATGGTAACAGGAATAAAAGGGAGAAAAGGTTACCGAATAAATAACCGAACATCGCAACATAGACAAGGTGCGGCAAAGAAAACAGGGTGGACATTGGAATGCAAAACAGGCCAA
>CAICTM010002871.1:0-10842 GCA_903772945.1 Seminavis robusta | reverse complement strand
TGGCCATGCATTGGATAGGCGATGTTATGTACCATACAGCAGAGAAATAGACTGGATGGAGACCACATCTTGAAGTTCTCACTGGTCAAACCGTGGACATCAGCGTTCTGCTCGTTTTCCTATTCTGGGATGTTGTTTATGTTCCAAGATAAAAAGACCAAGGGTACAATGCCCAACCCGGACACAACAAGTCTTAAGAGATTCGTGGACGCTTCGTTGGGTTGGCCTGGAACGTTGGACATCAACTCACCTTTAAGATCCTCACCGATGATACAAAACAGATCATATGTCGGTCCAGAGTCAGAATCGAAAAGGAAGGGATCAACAACCTTAAACTCGATGTCGAATCAGAAGCAGTTCCAGAACGCATAAACGTCAGGTCTAAATAGAGGAAGAAGAAGCCGATGATGCTAGACTGCCTACTATCGACATGAACCAGAGCCTTTTTGACCTTCCAGACGATGACGAAGATGGGGAGATAGGGGAGACCTTTCTAGAAGAGAATACTCCAGTGGACGAACCACCTCTCAGGGAGATGCCCCAGGTATGATAGAAACGTCAATGACGATGATGACAAACATTCGCGAACCATCAGAAGGACGAGCCAGAGAAAGGATCATCTAGTGCGGAGGAACATTCTATCTTCAACAAAGCGAATATGAAGACTGACAATACACACCGAATCAGGACTACCTCCTGAACAGATGATAGAAAGAACCTTTCTCATGCCCCCGCCCGCCAGAAGTGGAACCCGAAGTAAGAAGCAAGATCCGTTGAAAGAGTCAAATACCACAGAGGAGAAGGTTCAACAACAACCCACTATGATCAAGTTCAGATGCAGAGTCAATCGACGAGTACGAGGAATCTGTAGCCTACAACGAACTCGTGGACACATTGAACAGACCAAACTTGGGAGGCACATGGAAGTTGCCGGCAAGATCTTGCGATCATCAAGGTCCATATCAGTGATCATCTGGACCAAAGGAACGTACAAGGTGTTCACGGTACAACGTCAAGTTGAATGGAAACGGAGAGATAACTTGGAGCCTCTCCCACCAAAGACAAGAATGAGGAGACATGAGTCTGATCCAGTCACGGTCGCCATCTATGCTGAGAACACGGTCTGCTAGACTATAGTTGGTGGATGGAAACTACAGGACCTCAAAGAAGATCGCAAAAAGACTCAAAAAGGACTATGTACGAGCGGCAACCAAGCAAAACTTCACTCCTTCAGGACCAACCCGTGTTCATGTACGGATTCCAATTTCCGCGCAAACATCGATCAAGCATGGAACTAGATGGGCGCAAGGGATAACCAAGTGTGAGAGATGAGCGAGATGAATCGACCTCAACCAGATTGATGAGTACGAGACCCCTTCAACAACAAAGGAAAGGGACATAACCCTGGACCAGATTGGAAGAAGATCCGAGTGCATATGGTGTACGCAGTCAAAACGATGGGCGACACAAAGCACGGCTTGGCGCTGGAGACTTCTCACTGATACACCAGTAGACTCCATCTATTCCAGTGTGGTTTCGTAACGAGGGATTCTTATCCTACACATTCCTCGAAGAACTAATGATTGAGAAGTATGGGCAACAGACATCGGAAAGCCTAATTGGAATCGTTTACGAAAGAGAAGGTGTACTTGTTGCAGGGCCCAGTTTGGAGATCGAGAAGTATTCACCCTCATCATCAGCTTGCCCTATACGGACTCAAGCTTCCGGGATTACGATGGATATGAACGATTTGCAGATGTTCTCTCGTTCGATGTTGGATTCTTTCCTTCAAAAACCGACATCAGACATCTGGATGCGAGACAAAGGAGCTACTACAAGTACATCTCTGTTACGTAGACGACCTCCTTATGTCAGCAGAGACGCATCCTAATCCATCGCGACATTGGAAGGGGAGTACAAGTTCAAACTGAAGGGAACCGGTTCCATCAGCTTCACCACCTAGGATGTGATTTTCTTCCGTGATGAGTAACGGAGTACTGAGTTACGCACCTTGCAAATACATTGAGAAGGAGCTCAGCAACTACCACACGAATCTTCAGACACATGACCCAAACAAGCCTCATCTCCCCATCATCAAAGGAGACACCAGAGACTGACACAACAGAGCTACTCGATATGGACACAAAAGATATATGCATCCTCATCGGTATCTACAATGGGCATCCAAATTGGAAGTTCGATATCGCCACGGCCACCATGACGATGTCCAGATTTTGGGCAGCACCAAGAATGGGTCACCACTGCTCCCAGGCATTCACCCAGGACCCACCCCACAGCACCACTGCCCCCACACTTCACAGAAACTATCCAACAGGCACACTGCCACAGAGCACCACCCAGGACCCACCTCAAGCACCACTGCCCCCAGGCACCACAAAGGATCCCCACCACAGCAACACTGCACCCAGGCACTCCCAAGACCCCCCCCAAACCAGCACACTGCCCCAAGGCACTCCCCAGAACCCCCCC
Source organism: Seminavis robusta (assembly GCA_903772945.1). Taxonomy (NCBI): domain Eukaryota; phylum Bacillariophyta; class Bacillariophyceae; order Naviculales; family Naviculaceae; genus Seminavis; species Seminavis robusta. The sequence continues at coordinate 8,352 of CAICTM010002871.1, read as the reverse complement.
ACCCCAGGCACCACCACTCCGCCAGACCCGCCAACACAAGCCCACTGCCTCCAAAGGCACCCCACAAGGACCCACTACAGCATCCACTGCTCTAAGGCACTCCCCAGGCCCACCAACAGCACCACTGCTCACAGGCACTCCCAGGATCCCCACCACAGCTCCACTGCTCCAAGGCACTCCCAGGACCCACCTACAGCATCACTGCACCCAGGCACCACAAAGGATCTCTACCACAGCACCAGTGCCCCCAGGACCCACCCAGGCCCCACCCAACAGCACCACCAAGGACGCTCTACCTCCACAGCACCACTGCTCCAAGGAACCCCCCAGGTCCTACCCCCAAGCACAAATTCAAGGAACAACCAAGGACCACCACCACAGCACCACCTACCCAAGGCACTTCCCAGGATCCCACTTCCACCTTGTCCAACAACAAGGACCTTGAACAACACTGCGGAAGCCCTGGCGAAATTCTCAAGCCACTAGGTCCAACCACTGCCCCAATCCCACCTTGTCCACCAACAAGGACCCCAGGCCACCACAGCGGAAGCCCTAGCAAAAACTTTGAAAGCCTCCCGAACCATACAATATGACCTCCAAACAGCAGTCGTCCCTGATGGACCACTTTGCACCCCCAAAAGGCGCTGACAAGGGACCAAACCAAGGAAAACACAAGAAGGAGAAAAAGAAGGGACCCCAGCCAAACAATCAAGCGACCAAACCCAAACCAGCACACCCAGAGCAATCCAACGCAACATCCCCAGAGAAAACACCAAGGCGGCGCCAAAACAAAAGAAACAAGGACTCACCCAACCCAACGGAAAAATCACCAACATCCGACCCCACACCCAAGGCAATGAAAGCAGGGGGAGAGCCTATGCAACATGGTGCCCCCCAGAACGAAGGTGACGACATCATGGCAACACCCCCAGACCTAACGAGACATGCAGGAACCCACCAGACCACTGCCAAGCACAAGATTACGCCAGGAAACGAAGAAACACCTGGCACCGGACTGCCCACCAACAACTTCCTGCCACACAACCCAGAAACTGAAATTCAGTTCGAAAACATCCCCACGGATGACCAAACCACAGCCAGAGCCACCCGCCGACCTGAATCTACAGCAAGCTCATCCAGCTCCACAAGCTGCAGTACAAACCAACCAGGCGAACCGGCAGTCAATGTCGACCAAGACGAAACCACTGAAACAGATGACGACACACACCGGGAGACAACAAAGACTCCCAAGTCAGTCAGCATCTTCGAGGTAGACGGCGAGGATGACAGGACTGCCGCCCTGCCTAAGGCCGCCCAAGAAGATGCACAACTGACGGAATATCCCCAGAAAAAAGCAGGGAGCACAACCAGACCAGACAAGACAACTGATGACCCACCAGAGACTCTGCCAGAGAAACCCACACCAGAACCCGACAAGGACACCCCACAAAAGAAGGCAGAGATGGCCAAACAAGACAATGATGAAGCGGCCACACAAGTCACACAGGAAATGATCCGGAGGAACCTGTGCATCATACCTTCACCATCTTCGCGGTGTACACAATTGCTGTCAATGGAATACTTGTCATCTTCACGTAAGCCTCGAATGTCAGCATGAGGGAGATGTACTTGGAAATGTTGGAGAAGTGGTCCTCTTTGAGGGTACGGATCAGGTATCCGGGGGAGCCTGGAGAGAACTTGACATTGGCGGAATACTTTGTTTTGTTTGTCCGGATCTTCTTTGTGCACTACGCTAAAAGCTAGTGTAAAGATCTTTCGAGTGTTTTGAGTTTGAGAGAATGAAAGTTATGAGAGAGATTAGAAAGCTATGAAAACTAATCGACGAGAGAGATCATCATCAAGGGATCGTAGATCTGGCCTCCGTCGGGAGACTATAAAGTGTGATAGAGTAGGTTGCGGTAGTAATCCTACGTCTCTCCACGATCCTAAAACGGAACGCGTGGAAGGTTTGTCTAGCATGGATCTAGTAGCGTGGAAGTACTCCACGCTGGCTAAATATCTAGAGCGATGTTTCATCATCAACCTAGTATGACCAGAGTGGTCATTGAGAACCCTGTCTCAAATGACTATTCACGAGAGACTCAGTCATGAGTCAAACTCAAACCCTATCAATCCCTATCTATGGATCGAGTCGCGAATAAGCTAAGAGTCGTGTATTGCATCGCCCCCTGACAAGGTCACAGAAGGCGCGACAGCAGTCGGACAATGAGAACATATGATTTAAATGCGGGGCACTCTCATGAGATTTGGATGTAGACATTGTGCACGCACGATGGCAATCTACAAGGGGATCAGGCCTGTATGGGTGTATATACCTTATGTTCCAAGTCTGGGAGACTGTGCGCCGTTGGCGGTAGCATGTGAGCGTACAGTGCCATTGCATTGACTCGTCTATAGTGTAAGGACCTTTGTACTTTGCTGACCTACTTGCGGTGTGATATATTTGAATCATCACTATCGTTGAATTGTATTTGATGAGGGACAGGCGATGGTTTTCCCTAATCGTTGTTCTGTTGGATTAGTCGTTTGGTCAGACGTTTCCTTAATGTACTGTCCATTGGCTTCGAACGGACGTTGTGAATCGCGTCACGATTGAACACGCAAGGCTGTGCGGGCAATGCTCGGCAAGCAGTGTGGGTATGATATCGTGGCATTCTGTGCAAAGCGAACCGCCGTGATGGACTCCATCCCAGGATCCTTCACGAGGTATCTTGTGCACTTGCTGTTTTGAACAGCGATCAAGTTACGTATGGTTTGTTGAGCACGCTCGACCATAGAGTTGGCTTGAGGGTTCGCGTAGTGATGAACTTGCGACGAAGTCCATATTCATCCCGGAGGTCTTTCGACTCTGCGCGGAACTCCACGTCCTCTATCCATGATAACCTCAGCAGGCCATGGATACCGAGTAAGCCACGTTTGTTCTAGGACGATGGCTACTTCGTCTGTTCCTTGGAGCAGATCTCTGCAATCTCGAACATCCGGTTACGGGATCAATCATTGTCAAGCAATGAAGTGTGCAGGAATTCTTTTTCTTAGGATCCCGACGTTGTAAGGACCTATCAGGTCAATACATAGTCTTTCCAAGGGATCTCCTCGCAAGTCTTTGGAGGCATCAATCCCAGCTTACGCGTCTTGGGTTTGTTTCATTGGCAGCTTTGGCAACCTGACATACGGCCTGCACAGTCTTGCGCAGTCCTTTCCGGTGTAGTGTTGGCTGATGGTTATTCTGTGCGAGTCTCGCCAGGATGATCAGCACACACAGGGTACCATTCGACTAGCTTCTCTGCATAGTTTTAGTTACGACGATTTTATCGTCCTTAACTACTAAGTCGTAAGACTTATCCCCTCTGGGGAAAGATTGCTTCTTGTAGTCGTTTGGCTTGTCCCTGAGAGTTCTTGATATCTTGTCGTCTTTCTGACGATGTTCGATCTCGGGGAACAGAGGAGGGAACTCGCTAGGAAGTCCTCTTCGTCTGCAGCCATGAGCTCAGCGATCTCGCTGGCGTCCATTTGTTCTGAAGAACGTCGTTGTTGGAGAGTTAAGTCTCGACAACGCATCAGCGACGATGTTCTGTTCGCCCTTGATGTACCGTAGTTCAGGGCCGTATTCTTCCAGAATAAGGCGCCATCGCATAACGCGATCGTTATTGAATTTCTTACATGTAAGTTTCTTGTGTTCCGTATGTACAACAATCTTCTGTCTCCAGAGGAATGTTACGAACTCTTTCTAGATGTTTCTACGATACTGAGAATGTTCCTTCTCCGTAACTGTGTAACGTTCGATCAGGGTTGAGCTTTCGCGTCTGTAGAACGCGATATTTTTCCCTTCTGGGAAATCTACTGACCCAGTTGGTATTCACTGCATCCGTTGTGGATTACTAATGTATCTTGAAGTCAGTAGCGAGAAGTTTTTTGGCTGATGATCTTCTTCATCTGGGCTAAAGGCCCTTGTCGTGTTCCTGCTTCCCATTTCACTTCGTTGTTTGGAAGTCAAAAACGGAAGCTGAGTGGGGGCCGAGTTCATGTGATCGTCTATCCACATGTCTCTATAGTAGTTTCACTAGTCCATGAATCTACGAGAGTTCTACCTGTTGGTAGGAAGGAGCGATAGTTCTGGATCACTGTCTAATTTTTTGTTAAGAGTGGTATCCCTTCTCCAGAATCCAGTACCTAGGATTCAAGTTCTCCTCTTTGGAAGAAGACTTGGTAGCATTGATCTTGAAGTCCGGCTTCTCGAAGCTTCGGAGAACTTACATCCAACTTCTCAACGTGATCTGCTAGATCGCCGTTAGTTAGGATGAGTCAGATCATCATGTATGCACGACGTTATTTCTAAGTCGGTGCAATTAGTGTTCCATCTTCTCTTGGAAGAAATGTCGGGACTATTAATAGGCCAATTGGCAACCTCTGGTATCGTACTTTCCCCACGGAGTACGATGGTACAGAGTTGCTTCGAGTGAGGTGACACTCGATGTGGTATTATCCCATGTTCAGGTCTAGACTAGTAGCGTACTTGAATCTCTAGATTAAAGAGCATGTCCTGATATTTTGGAGGAAGGATAAGGCTTTCGCTTATCCTTTTGTTCAGTTCCCGGAAATCAGAAGTGAATCGTACAGATCCATCTTCTTGGGAATGATAAAAGTTGGTGCCGCCACTCGGAACGGTTTCACTTCTTGAAGTACTCCTGCCTCGAGAGACGTTCAACCTCCATCTTAAGAGTGTTGGTATGGACCGTGGAATAGGATAAGCCCTGGCATGATAGGGTTTAGCATCAGGGAGAAGTTCTATTCGTAGTCGTCCATCTGCCATTTCCTAAAGTACCATCGAATAGGTCAGAGTACTTCGTCAGTAAGGAATGAAGCTGTTCTTCTCTTCCGTGTTTAACTGATCTTGATTTTGGCAAACCTGCCTTAAGTCACTTGTTCGTATTTCGCATCAAGAATCTTCTTGAGACGATCTGCACTGTCATCAACAGCGTAGATCAGGAATGAAGAAGTTCTTCTTCTTCATTGGTGTCCTGTCTTCCATAGGAATAATGCGCCGTCCCACTCCACTGACATGGTAGTGAAATCAACTTGAATCCTAAGTCAGACGAGAATGTCTCGACCTATATCATGTCATACGCCCCCAAGCTCTTGGTGACGTGTAAAATCCCACTCGATATTCTATCTTCGTGGAATTCAGAATCATGAATGCACCTTTGCACTTCGTGCTGGTGTTTAATTCTCCTGCAGGGGTAGTCCACTTGTTTGGACGCCCCCAAGATCCTTCATGCGTAATTTCTTAGCATGAGGTTGAGCAATCAAGGTTCCGGATGTCTCCCTGTATCCAGTAAAAGGCCACGGGAAGTGAACGGTTTGTTGGTTTCCCTTTTTCTCGCTTGTTAAATCTAACATAACGATGGGTTTGAGGTCTCTTGTCTTGCGACGTTTACGAGGTGGTTGGCCACGGACGAGGTTAACGAAGCTAAATAGATCTCAGAGTCTAGTTGGCAGCTTCTAGGCAATCATCTAATTTGCCGTAGTTTCATCAGTTGCAAACAATTCTTGTTTGCTAGTTAGTGAGATATCTCATCACTTTGTATGAGAAATCGGAACATGGTTCGTTGAGTCATCATCCTGGCCTAATCTCAGATAGAGATTTCTCCATCAAGTGATTGAAATTGATAGAGGAGTTGTCCTCATTATCAGAGTCTTCTGATTTGCGCTTGGCAACATGGTTGCGAAGTTTGCAAGTGGTTGCACGAGTATCGTCGATCTCGTTTTCTTCGTCATTGTCGACGAGAGGAAGAATTGGTTTGTCACGCAACTGTTTCTCGAAGTTGCGGAACACATGCTTTCCTTGAGCCATCTTCATGGTGAAGGAATAGGTTGAGGGTAGCTGAAAGCTATTGTGTTTGTTAACAAAATGCACTACGCTAAAAGGCAGCTAGTGTAAAGATCTTTCGAGTGTTTTGAGTTTGAGAGAATGAAAGTTATGAGAGAGATTAGAAAGCTATAAAAACTAATCGACGAGAGAGATCATCATCAAGGGATCGTAGATCTGGCCTCCCGCGGGAGACTATAAAGTGTGATAGAGTAGGTTGCGGTAGTAATCCTACGTCTCTCCACGATCCTAAAACGGAACGCGTGGAAGGTTTGTCTAGCATGGATCTAATAGCGTGGAAGTACTCCACGCTGGCTAAATATCTAGAGCGATGTTTCATCATCAACCTAGTATGACCAGAGTGGTCATTGAGAACCCTGTCTCAAATGACTATTCACGAGAGACTCAGTCATGAGTCAAACTCAAACCCTATCTAGGATCGAGTCGCGAATAAGGCTAAGAGCCGTGTATTGCATTTGGCTTCCCTGTCCCTAGGTAGTCTTGGATCTTCTTCGGCTGCGGTGTCCTTTTTCTTCTTTCTTTGTTTGGACTTGGTAGCTTTCTTTGCCTTTTTCTTGGCAGGAGGTTTTTCTCTTTTCTTGTCATAGGCAGAGTTAATCATCTTGCCCATGCCGCCAGCGTTGATAGCATGAAGAACTTCCGGAGGAACTGCGCCATGGATGCCCCGTTTGTCATCTGCGAACTCAACTTTGTCAAAGGCACAATCTATTAGCTTGTACGATAGGTCACTCAATGCGTGTTGTTTCTTTTCCTTCCTCAGTTCAGCGATATGCTGAGCTTCCGTCATTTTTACCTTGGTGAAGGGTTTGTTGCAATCAACATGCTTCACAGCATCACAGCAATGGCACTGTCTGTTAGTCATGGAGTTTCTATCAACCTTCCTTCCAACCATCTTGTCATGTCCTTCAGTGTCACTGATTGCAAAAAGAACCGGGATCTGCAACCTAACATCCCTCCACTCTCCGCCGATCTTGAGTGTCCATTCGATTCCCTTTGACTTCTGAAACTCGATCAACTCTTCCATCATTAGGCTGAGAAGGTAATGGTAGTCTTGAAGTTTCAATGTAGCGCTGGCTCTAGGTGCAAGGTGGTCCAGGTTCGGCATGTGCCCCATTCTGCACCAAGAGGCGAGCGCAGACAATCTGCGCTCGCCCAGAGCAGCTAGACACGACTAGTAGAGGATTAGGTGAGTGGAGAGACTCGGCCATTTACTGAGCCGACCGTCTCCAGTCCCCGGGGTACCATTCGGGACTGGGGAGTCCCGGATGGATCCCACACGGCAAAGGGGAGTCCCGAGAATGTGATGTTCCACGGGACAGCCCTGAGTCGTGCAACCCAAAAGCCAAGGGCAGAACAGGGAGGGAGCGTAGCGGGGTGGGAGAAGTTACCCCTGTCCAGGCGGAGGCGAGGACAGGGGGGCGAGGACTAGGGGTAGGTTAGTCCTCGTAGAGTTCTTCGTGGAGAAGAATCTCGTTGAAGTGTTGGGGCGCTTGTGCCGGGAGGAGGTGGCGATCGTAGGTGCCTCCCGGGAAGTTGTACGCCCCATGGTCCAACATCTGTTGGGAGTAGTGGTGGGTGGCGGCGGCGGCTTGGATGCGCAGGTAGCGGAGCATGGCGTTGGACTTCCAGCGGCCGAGAAGGCGGATGGCATCCGAGTCCACATGGGCGCAGAGAAGGGCGGTGGCACCACCAGGACGGAGGGAGCGGGCAGAGACCTTGTCAGGGTTGATGCCGGTGTTGTGGGAGATGAGGGCCGCAGCGTGGCGGAGGGCGTTGGTGATGAACTGGGGCTTCACAGGATACCACCGGTTGCGGGCCGCATTGAAGTGGTTGAAGAGGGGAGTATCGGCGTCGGCGCCGTTGGTACGGAGGTGGTAGACCACACGCGCGAGGGACTTCACCGAGCAAAGCCACGGATCAGAGGTCGGGCGGTGGCCCACGGACTCGCCGCGGACAGCATTCTTTTGGTCAGTGAACGTAAACGTGGCATCGGTGAGGCACGCGTGGTTTTTCACGTCATTCAAAGAGATGGTGTCGCCGCGGACTTGGAGGCCGCCGCGGACAGTGAAGGAGACATCACAGAGGCGAAAGGCTTGGCTTCGGGATTCAAGGTTCCCGGTATCCAGGTACTCCGCAGGGCATAGGAGCCAGAAGAAGGCCAGGATGCAGAGGTCTCGGACGTGGCGGTTGAGGGTCCCCCAAGTGGCGTCGTCGTAGTCCAGGGCATCGAGCATAGCTCGGAGGATGGAGAGGTTGACGGGGTAGGCGCGGTCAGGGGGTCCATCTTCATCTCTGAGTCCTTTGAGGAAAGCAGCGAGTCTCTAACAATGTCCGAGCTGACTCAGTGGACAAGGCCCTTCTTGCCGTCGGGAAGAGGATCACCGACCTGGGTCACCCGGAACCCCGAAAGCTCAAAGCTGGAACCGACCACAACCATCCAATAC
>CAICTM010002870.1:0-10845 GCA_903772945.1 Seminavis robusta | reverse complement strand
CCTGGAGCACCGGTTGCCTAATTGGAACCTTGGACTTGGTTCGGAAGGAGAGGTTGGGATGTGCTTCCCAAACGAGACCTGAGGTCTCGTTTTCAGAATTACCTACAATTGCGCTTCTTAGATGGTGGATATCATCCAGCGGGTTGTGATGAGGAGGATCGGAATAAGGGAGGTCTTATTATTGGTGATAGATACTTTATTCCAAACTACGGCTACACTATCTGTGAATACACAGAGAAGGATGGGATTAATTCGTTGGTAATGCCTGATAATTTATTGGGATTTCATGAATAATTAATAGAAAAAATTTAAATTTCCAAAACTACAGATGTGGCTGGCAGGGTGATAGCTATCTAGGCGTTCACACAAGCGGCTCCTTGTGTTCTTCAGATTTTTGGTGTGTATGAGGTCACAGTTTGACATACTGATTAGCATACATGCCTCTATTGAGAGAGATTGGTCTAATTCTACAATGTCATCGTTGTAGTGGGCGACAGTGTGCATTGGTATTGAGAACCAGGATTTGATATCTACCTCTCTTTGGAGGACTCCCACTCTTCTTTGGTTTGTTCACCTTTCTTGCAGTAGTTGGCAGCTTGTACGGATGTGCCTGCAGCGGGTTTGAGAGCAATCTTGGAAGATCCGAAGGCTTTGTGTTGGAGGAAATATACCTGACACCTCTTTACTATTGACTCGTGTATTAATCATCTAGTCCGGTTCGCATGCAAATTCATCATGCAAGGAACCAAGGGAGTTTTAGGTCTAAAGTGTTACGGGGGTCCTTATATCCAATTCAATCACAAGAATTGCTATGCACCACCAGAAAATCCTCACTTTTGCTTTTCAGCTTAATCTAAAACCAAATTACTCCCCAATAAGCTGCAGTATTACTAGCAAACAACACTGAAAAGCAAAAGTCTCATCTCGAGTTCGACAGTCAACACCTCGAGCTTGATATCATCAAGTTGACCTGAAGTGTACAATACCAAGAGGTATCAAGTGAGTTAACACCTGCAACAGAGCAGAGGTGCAAGAAACAGGGCTCTAGCCACACTGTAAGAGCATCGAAAAGCCTCTAACAGGATTGAGGTGCGTGCGCGGGAATTCCCATCTTCACACGCATACAAGGTACGATACGATCGATCAACAGTTTCCGGGCGGAACTGGAAAGATCCACATACACCAGCTGATCAAGGAGAACAAGCTACACAGATTACGTGCTGGAAGCAAGGAAATCCGGCTCTTATCCAGTGAGTTACAGTTGATTACGTCATCGTGTCATCGCGCGAGATTTCGATCCATCATATCACGGCGAGCGATAGGCAACATCTACCGATCAAGCTATCATCCGAACGGAGCTCTGCAAGCCAAGACACCAATAGAGAGAAAGTTGCGCAACACGTAAAGGATACTCTGAGTATCAGTGCACGCTTCTAACTCCCGATATTGAGTGAGATAGGTTGATCCGAGTGATCCACCGCTATTGTGAAGTGAAAGACAAAAATCCCGGTAACGACACAGAGCTTTAAAACTCCTTCAACTCCTCACGAGAACTGTTCCAGCTATTGAAACTCACACCGTGTACTCATTTAAGTATACGAAGGCCATCTGCAGAAGAACAGAGGCAACGAAAGGACCAACAGAGGCAGCTCGCTACTACCCAAGGATCCATACCACCACGTTTTACGTGAGCTGTCACAGACAGAGGCTACTCAGCCAGCACACCAAGTGTGAACCAAAAGAAGGCTATCCAGCCAACAAAAAGCTTTTACAGGCAACTACAAGAGTAGTGCCCGTCGTGAGATCCTTCCTGCAGGAGTATCCACACAAGAACACAAGCTAGTTCCAAGGAACAAGCAAACACAAGAGTGCATTACCACACCAACGGCAACCATGAGATTCCAAGGAAGAGGTGGTCGTGGTGGAGGAAGATACCCTTCTAGGGGGGTAGGGGATTCAATTCCTCAGGAAGAAGCCATCAAGGAAGAGGCAACAGCTACAGGAACCAGAAGAAGAGTCCCAAGCGTCAGTTCCTCTTCCATCCAAATGGACAGGCTGACACCAGGTATTATCCTTTTGAGGAGACCCTGACACACATTGTACAGGACCTAAGGATCAAGCCTGAGTGGAATGATGTGCCACTGGCTTCATTGGCCATTGAGACCATGACAAGCCAGGCACCAACCAAGCCGGACAAGCCGAAACTCCAGACATCGGTCTCTGATCCCAAAGCCCAAGAGTACGATGCCTTGGAACTCAGCGAGTACAAGGCAAAGTCATCCATCTATGACAAGTCGACTCGATCCTATGAGAACATTCTCAAGACTGGTGCAACCACCATCCAGGTGACATACTGTACCGACGCCATGAAGTCCAAGCTCAGAGGTCTAGGAGACTATGAGGATGCAGTCAAGCTCGATCCCATTGAGATGCTCAAGAGGATCCGATTGATAGTGATGCAAGGCTCAACCAAAGAGTTCCCATTGCTACAATTCATCAAGACCATCCAACGTGGTTTGTTCCCAAAGCAAGGAGACCATGACAGAGTTGACTTCTACTTGAGAAAGGTCGACAGCGACGTGGATCAAGTGTATGACCTGGTCGGAACGGAGTTCATTGATGCCAGGACTATCGGATTGGCTGAATACAAGGCCGCATCGGGTCACGACGCCCAAGAAAAGGTGCTAGTGACGGAAAGGGCTAGGTTGAAAGCAACCGTAGGCTACCATGGCCTACAGGAAGGAAGATACGGAGACTACCAGAAGACCGTTGAGGCAGCCTATGCCATGGATGGATCAATCCAGTTTCCTTCTACCCTGGATCATCTCAGGGAGACTTTGTCCAATGACAGGTTCAAGCCAAGCAAAGAATGGTTGGAACAGCGGAAGGGCAGGGAACGGAAACCATATTCCAATCCCAAGCCACCTCCTTTTGATCCCAAGAAGATGAAGGAAGGGCTCCCAGCTGCTGTCTTCTACCAGCAGTCCCAGCCAGGCGAAGCCTGCTACTGTTGTGGAAGCCCAGATCACAAACTTCCGCAGTGCAAGGTGAAGTCGAAGATCCCCAAACCTGAATGGGCGATCAACAAGTTCAATGGCATGAAGAAGTCCTTCATGCCGCAGTATCACCAACACCAGATGCAGCTGCTCCAAGGAGTGCCAACCACAGTGGTGACGGCACCAGCTCCAGCTCCAGCCGGAGACTCTTCGACCAGGAGCGGATTCAGTGGAGTCCCTCCACCTCCTACGAGCCAGTCGAACTTTCAGCAGTTCCCCATGTCAAGCCAAGCCTCCCAGGCAAGCGCGGCAGGGTCATTGCAGTTCCACTTCCAGCACCATCAAGTCGATGGAGTCCCGCCCCTGATGGGCAGAGATGATTCCACCACCGACAGTGAGCCGGAAGCTTCCATCGACTGGGGAGCATTCGCTACCGATTTCCTTGGAGGCATCCCGCTTTATGCAGAGGAGTGGAGGCATGATGAGACATCATCCGAAGAAAGCTATCACTCCGGCTACGGCCATGATCAGCTTGCTGAGGGAGGTCCTGACGGTGTAAGCATCGGATCCGACCTTATCCTTCAGCGGTATAATGAAACCCATAATATAATTGTGAGTCGTTCTGCCTTCCCTGACACCGTCTTCCACACAACTCCATGTGAAGGAGTGATCCCTCGGGATGGCCAAGACGATGATCAGAGCTGCTGTTCCGACTACAGCTCAGATACAGAGAATGAATTTCGCTGCTTGTACCGTGGACCCAGCCGGCGTCAGCGGGAAAATCAGCGAGGCAACTGTTATGAAGATTTCCAAGACTCACTATCAGTGGAAGACCAGCACCACCAAGTTGCGTTTGAGTTCCCAAGAGTGGCAGATGCCGAACTCACAGGAGTGGCAGAGCCAAATCTTGCAGGAGTGTCGGTCAAGAGCCTCATTCCTGATGGACCCAACACAGTTTATCTCGACAGTGGCAGTTCCATCCGAACTGTCATGAATCAGGACATGATTGTCCGCCAGCGGCTCTCTCCAAGACCAATCGAGATGGCCACAAACGTTGGAAGCACCAAGCTTACCCAAGAAGGCGACACCCCTTATGGAAATGGTTATTCCAATCCAGGAGGCATCGCCAACATCAACGCTTTGTCTCTTGTTGTGGATGACTGCGTCAGGGCACAGGATGGATCCTATGTCCTCATGGACTCAAGAGTCGACGACGCCATCTACCACTACCGCCCAACTGGGATCCATACCAGGTATGGAAGGACCGCCAAAGGTCTGTATGGCGTGCTGATTGAGCAAGCCCTACTGGACCACATGGCCCAACTCAACCAGTTTTAGGTCCAGACGGTGGAGGGGAACCTCGAAGGCTTTACCAAAAAGCAAGCCAAGGGTGCATTTCTCGCAAGAAATCCAGCGCCCATCTTTGGAGGGCTACCGCAACATGATCAGGACTGGTCAAATTCGCGATTGTCCCGTCAAGTTGGAGGACATCGACCGCGCCGAATTAATTTTCGGCAGCGACATGGGCAAGGCCAAGGGGTCTACTACGCGCAGACGCCCACCACCAGTGACCGCCAGCATCCATGCTGTTCCGGATGAGCCCCACACAGGTTCTTGACAGGATGTATGGATGTCTTCTATGTTTGTGAAATTGCTTTCCTTGCATTTACTGACCTCCAAATCCGTCACCGAGAATCTGCCTACCTTACCAACAGGAAAGGCAAATCATTCTATGCCGCCATTGACAAGATCTTTGATCGGTACGGGAATAACTGATTTCAAGATCACAGAAATCCAGTGCGACCTGGAGTTCAAGAGCCTGATGGATCCTGTCAAGAACGACATGGAGCTCAAGCTCAACCATGGAGCGGCTCAGACTCACAGTGGTCCCGCCGAGCGCAACATCCGAACCTTGAAGGAGCGCATCCGCGCAGCCTGGCATTCAACCCCATTCATGGTGATGCCAAAGGTGATGATTGTGGAATTGGTGTATGATGTTAACTGTAAACTCAACCTCTTCCCCGCGCTTGATGGAATCTCCAAAGTGTATCCTCCCAGGCAGATCTTGGAGGGTCGGACCACAAGCTACAAAGATATTCAGTACACTTTTGGGAGCTATTGGCTTGCTTCCAACGAACCAGACAAGCTCAATTCTATGGAGCCCAGGCGAATAGATTGCATCTATCTCCGCCCCCTGATGGACAACCACCAAGGAGGGCACAGTGTGATGGATCTTGTCACCTTTGAGGTGATCACACGCCAGCATGTTCGTATACTGCCGATGCCTCGCTCAGTCATTGATGCTGTCGAAAAGAAGGCATACGGTGAGGGGAAGAAACCACTAATCTTTCACAACCGTGACTTTGTGGAATTCTTACCTGTAGGTTTGCCTGCAGGAGTGGATGGTGTCAATGGAAATGAGAGCTACCTCCAAGTCTATGGAGACTCTTCGGACGAAGATTCAGTGGAATCCAAGGAATCAGATGAAGATTCTGAGGATGGGAACGCCCCAGGGCTAGTACCAAGGGCATCCAAACAGTATGCCACAGACATTGACTCCGATGAAGAAGGAGAAGAGGGATTCCAAGGAATCCCAACAAGCACAAGTCCAGACAACCCTACAGTTGAAGAGACGGCACCAGCAGTGGATACCAATGATGGAAACCTCGCTGGGCCAGCCAAGGCTTCCAAGCTTCCCCGAGTTGGAATTAGACGTTCAGCTCGGATTGCTACAGCCGAAGCAAAGAAAGGAGTAACCTTCGTCCAAGATGACGAAGCGAAGCAACCACTACTGTATGAGACAGAGACAAGCAAGCACCTAGCTTTGTTCATGGACTCCTGCAATCACAGGAGTGCCACAGCAGAAGTCAAGGATGAGAGCAGCCATGCCCAACAGCATCTTCTACCCAAGGGTCTGAAAGTGTGGGGCAACAAAGCCAGAAAGGCGGCGCTCAAAGAGATGGACCAGCTCCACAGCAGAGTCTGCTTCAGTCCAGTCGACCCAAACAAGTGCAGTGATTCTGAATTGAAAAAGGCACAAATGGCACTCATGTTTGTGAGTGAGAAAAGGGATGGCACGGTCAAGGCCCGTGCAGTCTACAATGGGAAACCTACAAGGGTGTACCATCAGAAAGAAGATGCCAGAAGCCCAACAGTTTCACTTGAGGGTTTGATGTTATCCATGTGTGTCGATGCATCCGAGGATAGGGATGTGATGTCCCTGGATGTTCCCAATGCGTTCATCCAAACCCCAATGCCAAAAGTCAAACAAGGTGAAGACAGGGTCCTCATGATCATTGAGGGAACCCTTGCAGACTTACTTGTCGAAATTGATCCTGACACATATGCCTCTTTCCTGACATACAAAAAGGGACGACCAGTCCTCTATGTCGTTGTGGAAAGAGCCATCTACGGAATGGTTTTGGCAGCACTGCTTTGGTAGCTACAAGCTCTTCAGGAGCGACCTGGAGGGAATCAGATTCGTATTCAACCAGTATGATCCGTGTGTTGCCAACAGGATGATTGAAGGATATCAGCAGACGATACGCTTCCATGTGGACGACCTGATGTCGAGCCACCGGATGAAACTGGTAAACAATCGAACCCTGGAGTGGTTCAATGACAAGTACGGTACCTATGGAGCCGTGAAGGCAACCCGTGGTCCCAAGCATGACTACTTGGGGATGACGGTGGACTTTTCCGATCCAGGCAAGGTAGTCATTGACATGATTGACTATCTTAAGAAGATGATCTTGGAGTTCCCGGTGGACTTCGAGCAAATGAAGAAGGTGTCCAGCGCGGCACCTGCCGATTTATTCAGTTCTGGTGATGGAGCTGCTTTGGATGACAAGACCAGAGAAATCTATCACACCAACGCAGCCAAGCTGTTGTTCGCGTGCAAGAGAGCAAGACCAGATGTTCAAACACTGACAATTGTTCTCTGTACACGTGTGAGGAATCCCACAGTTGATGACTGGGGCAAGTTGATCCAAGGATTGAAGTTCCTGGACCAAACAGTGGAGGACAAGTTGATACTCCATGTTGATGATATCCGTGTCATCACTTGGTGGGTGGATGCATCATTTGCAGTCCATCCTGATTACCGTTCCCATACAGGAGGAGTCATGTCCTTTGGAAGAGGAGCGGTGCTTTCTGTATCCGAAAAACAGAAGCTCAACTCAAGAAGCAGCACTGAAGCGGAGCTGATTGGTGCAGACGACGTCATGTCTCCAATGTTGTGGGCCAAGTTGTTCCTTGAAGAGCAGGGGATCGTTGTCAAGGACAACGTTCTCATGCAGGACAACAAGAGCACAATCATTCTCGCAGAGAACGGCAAGGGCAGCTCGGGCAAGAGGACTCGGGCCATTAACATCCGTTTCTTTTTTATTCACGACCAGATTGGAAAAGGCAACCTTAGGGTTGTATATTGCCCAACTTTGGAGATGCGTGGAGATTTTTTCATGAAGCCCCTTCAGGGCAGACTCTTTCATGAGCACAGGGCTTTCATCATGGGGCATCCACCCCTTGTTTGATTTCCTAAATTATTTATTCGTTCCACGGTAGCCACTTAGGGCACCGTGCAGGAGTGTGTTGGAGGAAATATACCTGACACCTCTTTACTATTGACTCGTGTATTAATCGTCTAGTCCGGTTCGCATGCAAATTCATCATGCAAGGAACCAAGGGAGTTTTAGGTCTTAAGTGTTACGGGGGTCCTTATATCCAATTCAATCACAAGAATTGCTATGCACCACCAGAAAATCCTCACTTTTGCTTTTCAGCTTAATCTAAAACCAAATTACTCCCCAATAAGCTGCAGTATTACTAGCAAACAACACTTTGTGGACACCAGTCATGGAGAGTTTTGTCTTTAGTGTGAAGAATCCTTGAAGGTGAGGAGTTAGTTGCTTCTCGCCTACTTCTTTGCCGCAAACTAGGTATTTGCAGTAATCTTCATAGAAGGGTTTGAGGAGCTTGATATCATTGTCGGTGTAATTGTTGATGGTGAAGACGTAGTGGGTTGATTGTTTGGTTGTCATTGTCGAGGTTTGAAGCTAGCTAGAAATGATTGGTTTATCTATCCTCGATGCAATTATGAGGCAATGTTTGCTTACGAGGATGGGTGAAGGTCTGAAAGTTGATGCCGAGCATGCATTGCCAACATATCATCGGGTGAGCACCTAACGCAAGGTACAATTAATCTTGGCGCGTAGACTACCATAAAACACGTCTTAGGACTATGGTGAACGCTAGAAAAGGTGGTTGTTCTTGTAAGAAACCTCCTAGGAAGAGGAAGGGGTGTAAGAGGCCGTTGAGGGGTTATATGTTGTATACTACAAAACACTATCATGAAGTGAAAGAAGAGAACCCTGATCTATCATTTGGAGAAATTGGGAGAATTTTGGGAGAGGAGTGGAGGTCTCTCTCAGAGGAAGAAAAGGAGGAGTACTATTAGAAGTAACTATAGCTAGGAAAGGACTGCCATAAAACACGTCTTAGGACTATGGTGAACGCTAGAAAAGGGTTTTGCTCTTGTAAGAAACCTCCTAGGAAGAGGAAGGGGTGTAAGAGGCTGTTGAGGGGTTTTATGTCACTATCATGAAGTGAAAGAAGAGAACCCTGATCTATCATTTGGAGAATTTTGGGAGAGTAGTGGAGGTCTCTCTCAGAGGAAGAAAAGGAGGAGTACTATTAGA
Source organism: Seminavis robusta (assembly GCA_903772945.1). Lineage (NCBI taxonomy): Eukaryota > Bacillariophyta > Bacillariophyceae > Naviculales > Naviculaceae > Seminavis > Seminavis robusta. The sequence goes on along the minus strand of CAICTM010002870.1, from coordinate 2,153 downwards.
AGTAACTATAGCTAGGAAAGGACTGCCTGACTATTGGCTAAACTATGCTTAGGAAACTACTGACTACTGACTAACCAACTGTATGGTACCGCTCAAACGCCGCGGAGACTGTTGGATCCCGCTCAAACGCCGCGGAGGCTCTGAGATTGGGTCCGCTCAAACGCCGCGGAGGCTCAACCTGAAAGAAAAAAGTAGAAAAAAGAACAGGTTGGGCAGGTAATATAGGCTGCCCTCCTGTTCTACTTTTGCCATTGCACTCCTAGAGCCTTGGCTTTGTGCTTCTGTGTGTTGTTGCACCTATCTCAGAGGATGGGTGTTAACTTAAGATTGGTGATAGCTCGGATGATGGCGGTGGCCTGGCGGCGTCTTTTTTCTTTCTCTGAAACTAATCATGCATTCGCCATTGTGCTCTCCAAACACAAGGAAGTCGATTTCATTGCCAGGAATGCTTTAATACATCCACATATGGCTCCATAGATGCTAGCCATATATGGTATAGCGAGAGCTGTAGATATGGCATAGATATATGGCAAGAATGGCTAGATATGCATAGGTTATGGCTACCAGACAAGAATATGGTATACATCAGCCATAGTATGTTCCCTAGTAGGCAAGTTAAAGACAGCTTTCAGTGAAGAACCACTTGCCATTTCGCTTGCATTGGTCGGAACACTCCGGATGTTGTTTCAAAAACTCGTCTTGGGCACGGAACAGCACCCACCCTTCACGGCTTCGAGCCAAAAAATGAGCAGGGTAATCGTCATCAGATCCGGGGAACGAGTCTGACTTGCCATACTTCATAATGATCCCAACACACAGGTCCACCCCACCCTTGCATAGCTTATTTTCACCTGTCGCGAGACCGTTCTGTCATGCATCGTATTCATCCGTAAGCGTTGAAGAATCAAATGGTTTTTTGTTGGCACCATTCTTTTCGTCATTCTTTTCTGCCGTTTACGACTTTGGGACGATTCATTACCAGACGACGTAGAAACCTGTGCGCTGTTCATAGTGGAAAGCGTCTGTTGGTGCTTCGTCTGCTGCTGCTGTTGTTGTTGTTCTTGTTGCGGCCACGATTGCTATGGTACAGTACGACGTACAGTAGTACCAAGCAGTTGCTGCTGCCACGACGAGGACTTTTGAATGGTCTTCTGCCTACAATAGTCGCGAGTTTGCTTCTTGTAACGTCTTTTAAACTGCTGCTTGTTTGCTTCGTAACTGATGCAATTTGGATGCTATTGAATAAACGTGAATGGTTTAGTCGTGTGGGTGCACCACCTTGCGTGTGGATGGGTTGCATTGAGGGGAACGGGGCATTAAGGGCGGTCCCCCGCGACCACTTTACCATAGCAAAAGAGTAGGGGGACGGGGGACCAAGGTGGAGTAATAATGGCTTGGACCCACCTCGGTCCCCTTTAAGGAAAGAGTTAAGAAATGTACAAGACAGCAAGACTGGCAGTTTCAAGTGGCATCTCGAGTGGCATCTCTGCTGGTAGTACTAAAGGCAAGAACGGAAAAAATCTTTTTGAGTGAACCGGTCGTTCTGTTGACGATGACGAGTCAATCGACAAGGAGCCTCTGCAGCGTTGTTTGATATCCTCTGAGGCTGAAGCGAGGTTGAAAAGAAGAGTTAATAGAGGAAGCCTTAGTGTTAAAGAGCCGATCGCTGTTGCGAACGACCGAGAAATTGATGCGTTATTGGGTTGCTCCGGATCGATCGACCGTTCGATTGAATGAACGATACGGCGTACCTTCTTTCGACTCGAGTCCTCCAACAGCTGGACACTTAAGCTAGATATTAAAATCAAAGTGGGCTGCAATGGCATTGGGGGTGTCTTTGGGTGGTTTTTTGGTCATGTCCCAATCCTTGACAATGGTGGACTTCATGAGATAGGCTTGTGAGATGCGCTTAGGTGGATCTGGGATTGCTTCCGTCAAGGCATTCTGGGCCTTCTCTGCCAACAAGGAAAGCTGGAGTTGCCAAGCGGTCAGATCACTGGGGTCCTGTGGCATGGGTTTCGGAAAGCTGTTACAGAAGTAGAGCATTGCTTTGATAGTTCTCTTAAGCCGTTTGTACCTGGTTTGGATTTGTGCAATACACGGCTCTTAGCCTTATTCGCGACTCGATCCTAGATAGGGTTTGAGTTCGACTC
>CAICTM010002869.1:0-10856 GCA_903772945.1 Seminavis robusta | reverse complement strand
AATAACGTCAGCGAAGACTGCGATACCTCGGCAGAAAGACAGATAGAAGAGGAGATCATGTTCGAGATTGCACCCATCTTTCAGCCAGCCCTGGCGACAACACCCGACTACGTCGTGTGTTTGCCGCCCGTATCATTCATTCCCTCATTGCTAACCTTTGTTTTATATTAAGCTAGCCCTGGCGACAACACCCGACTCGTCGTGTGTTGCCGCCCGCAACTCTATAATTTACCAGCTGCCATTCCCTTATTGTAACTCTAATATTTACAGCTCCTGTTGGCTTGTGATTGTGTCGATTGCACTACACCTTAAATATTAATATTTATTCCTACCCTAACTTGTATTGAACCATCAATGTTCAGTTTTGTGGGCTTTGACTATTCTATCTTGTACTTTGGCTTCACCGGATGGAAATAGAAGGAAATAAATAGCATTAAGTCAGCGGGAGCTGCGATACCTCGGCAGAAAGACAGATAGAAGAAGGAGGATCATGTTCCGATTGCACCCATCTTTGAAGCTAGCCCTGGCGACAACACCCGACTCGTCGTGTGTTGCCACCGGTATCATTCATTTCCCTCATTGCAACTTCTTTTTATTACTAGCCCTGGCGACAACACCCGACTACTTCGTGTGTTGCCGCCCGTCTACTCATAATTTACCAGCTGCCATTCCTTATGTAACTCTAACCTTTACAACTTCTGCTGGCTTATTGTGGTTTTGTGCTGATTGCACTAAACTTAAATATTAATGATTTATTCCAACCCCTAACTTGTATTGAACCACCAATGTTCAGTTTTGTTTCTTATGACTATCTCTATCACTATATATTGGCTTCACGGAATAGGAAATAGGAAATAAGAATTCGCTTTTTTCAGCGTTCGTCTCCTGTTCCTCAGTTTGCTCTACTTGGATCCATATGACGAATACCAATCACATACCAAAGGCAGAAGAGATTAACATTGATCCGTGAACAGTGCAACAGTACCGCACACACTCAGGTCCGCTTTATGGCTACACTCCGTTACCAGTACCTGTCATTTGGATCCTCAAGGAATCATGTCACAACGCATTGTCATTCCAGCCTTCGTAGCCAGCTACCGTAAAGTTCATCAATCAGTGACAGTGGCAACCAGTACCGAACACCATCAGGTTCCGCTTTACTGGTACACTCCGTTACCGGTACCTTTCATTGGATCCTTATGACGAATCCATGTACACAACCGAACATTGTCAATCAGCATCGTAGCCAGCTACCGTAAGTTCATCAACATCAGTGAAGTGGCACAGTACCGAACCCACTCAGTTCGACTTTCCTCGCTGCACTCGTTTACCTCGCATTGGATCCTTATGCACGAATACACGCACAACCGAATATTGTTAATCAGCCATTGTAGCCGGCTACGGTACAGTTACATTGACGACAGTGTCACAGTACCGAACACATCCAGGTTCCGCTTGCTGGTACACCCCGTTGCCGGTATCTTGCATTGGATCCTTACACGAATACATGACAACCTAACATTATGAATCCACCTTTGTAGCCGGCTGGGTATACTACATCGACGACAGTGGCAACAGTTCCGAAAGTTCGGCTTTGCTCGCTACAGTTACGGTACCTGCCTTGGATCCTTGTGACCGAATACATGCAAAACCGAATATTGTAATCCAGCCATTGTCGCCGGCTACAGTTGCTACCGTACAGTTACGTCGGCGACAGTATCAACAGTACCGACCACAATCAGGTTCCGCTTTGCTGGATACACTCCGTTGCGGTATCTTGCATTGAATCCTTATGACGAATACATGCACAACCAAACATTATGAATCCAGCAATTGTAGCCGGCTGCGGTAAAGCTACATCGACGACAGTGGCAACAGTACCGAAAGTTCGGCTTTGCCCGCTACGGTTACCGGTCTCTCGCATTGGATCCTATGACGAATAACTGCACAACCGAATATTGTCATCACAGCCATTTTAGCCAGTTTCCGTAGAGTTACATCAATCGGTGACAGTGTCAACAGTACCGAACACACTCAAGGTTTGGTTGCTCGCTACGCTCAATGTTTCACCATTACAATGAATACAGAAATATTGTCAATCCAGGCCCACAAGCACTGTGTCCCAGGGAAAATGGGTACCAGCACAGGAATCACACACAAAACACTAGAAATAAAACTGGAGGGTGAATCCAGTAGTAGGATCCACTCTCCTCTTGTGCGTTTCGAGTTGTTGTGTAGCCTCCTCCTCGTTGATTGCCTTTTCAATGACTCGAGACGATCCCGTTCATGCTGTTTGGTAGGGCTGGAGTTAACACGAGCCTCCTCGTAGTGGTAGCCTCTAATCGTTGTTCGAAAGGAGTCCTCGACAATGGTACTTCCTCGGCCGTCAGCAGCAGTGCAGCAGAGAAAACAACAAATAGATATGAGTTTTTTTTCTGTGCTCAACTCAGACGACCGGAAACTTACCTTGTTTCAATTTCCCAACTTGGCCGTCATGGCCGAGAACTGACTGCCATCCCTGGTCATAGGATTCAATGAGGATGGCTTTCGAATCTGCACCGGAGAAGACGGCTTGAGTGAGGCTTGATTAGAGATAGTAGAGGTGCGACCGATTGATCCGATTTCGAATAAATTAAAACAACTCACCTTTTGACGCCGAGATCTGACTGCCTCCCCATGGTCCATAGAATGAATGAAGGATGGCTTTCGCATCTACACTCCACAACATTCTTGATAATTAGCTACCTCGATCGAATAATCAATCGATCGGCCGATTGGATAAAGCATGTTGGCGGCCAAGCTTGGATTTCTCTCCTGTTTCCATAGGAATTAATGAGGGAGAGAAGTCAGTGCTGCGCTTTCAATGATGGACTTGAACCATCCCCTGATCCACAGAACCTAGTCTGATTTTCGACTGTTCTTTGCTTAAGCCTGGCCCCGGCTGGCTTCCGTAGATATTTCCCTACTCTAAAACCCCATATTTTTTTTCATGTACGCTGTACCGGTACCTGGTACGTACAGTATACTCAATCAGTTTATCCTTTTCCCACGAATCGATCTATTTTTGTCGAACGAGAACCTGTTACTTATGGATACACATACCATTGATTCTGCAACTGAAGTGCGGGTACCTAATTTACACAGTAACGCGAGCCAATCGATTTCAGAGTGCAACTGAGGGGGTAACCTAAAGGACGCCGTCTCAGGAGACGGAATTCGGTTTTTTCAGCGTCGTCTTTGATTCCTTAGTTCCAGCTTCGCTACACTCCGTACAAGTACCTCATGTTGGATCCTTATGACGAATACATGCACAACGTATAGTTACATCGGCACAGTGGCAACAGTACCGACACACTCAGGTTCTGCTTTGCTCGCTACACTCCGGTACAATTACCTCTATTGGATCTTATGACGAATAACATGAACAACCGAAATTCGAATCACGCCATTGTAGCCGGCTGCCGTATAGTTACATCGGCGACAGTGGCAACAGTACCGAACACACTCAGGTTCGGCTTTGCTCGCTACACTCCGCTAAAGTACCTCTATTGGATCCTTATGACGAATAATTCATGCACAACCGAAGATGGTCAATCCAGCAAATTGAGTCGGCTCACACCGATAGTTACAATCGGCGACAGTGGCAACAGTACGAATACACTCAGGTTCGGCTTTGCTCGCTACACTCCGGTACAAGTACCTCGTATTGGATCCTTCTTATGACGAATACATGCACAACCGAATATTGTCAATCAGCCATTGTAGCAGCGGCTAGTTACATCGGCGACAGGGGCAACAGTACCGAACACACTCAGGTTTCAGCTTTGCTCGCTACACTCCAGTACAAGTACCTCGTATTGGATCCTTATGACGAATACATGCACAACCGAAGATTGTCAATCCAGCAAATGTAATCGGCTACACACCGTATAGTACATCGGCGACAGTGCAACAGTACCGAAAACTCAGGTTCGGCTTTGCTCCGCTACACTCTGGTACAATACCTCGTATTGGATCCTTCTTATGACGAATACATGCACAACCGAATATTTTTCAATCCAGCCATTGTAGCCAGCTGCTGTCTAGTTACATCGGCGACAGGTCAACAAGTACCGAACACACTCAGGTTCGCTCTTGCTCGCTACACTCGTCAAGTACCTCGTATTGGATCCTTATGACGAATACATGCACAACGAAGATTGTAATCAGCAATGTAGTCGGCTACACACCGTATAGTTACATCGGCGACAGTGGCAACAGTTACCGAATACACTCAGGTTCGGCTTTGCTCGCTACACTCTGGTACAAGTACCTCGTGTTGGATCCTTATGATGAATACATGCACAACCGATATTGTCAATCCAGCCATTGTAGCCAGCTGCTGCCTAGTTACATCGGCGACAGTGGCAACAGTACCGAACAACTCACAGTTCGGCTTTGCTCACTACACTCGGTCGTACCTCGCAATGGATCCTTATGATGAATACATGCACAACCGAAGATGTCAATCCAGCAAATGTAGTCGGCTACACACCGATAGTTACATCGGTGACAGTGGCAACAGTACCGAACACACTCAGTTCGCTTTGCTTGCTACACTCCGGTACAAGTACCTCGTGTTGGATCCTTATGATGAATACATGCACAACCGAATATTGTCAATCCAGCCATTGTAGCCAGCTGCCGTCTAGTTACATCGGCGACAGTGGCAACAGTACTGAACACACTCAGGTTCGGCTTTGCTCGCTACACTCCGGTACAGGTAGTACCTATACACAACCGAATATTGTCAATCCTATTGATCTATAAGGTGTCTATCTAATGAAAGGAGTGGTCTATTGGTCGGTAATCGATGATCTATTATCTTACGAGTTATATCTATCTTTATCGTACGAAAGAAGCAAGTCGTTCGCCTGAGGACTTGTGCATACAGGAAAGTGGGTACCGACACATGAATCACCACCAAAACACTAGGAAATAACACTGGAGGGATGAATCCAGTAGTAGGATCCACTCTCTTGTGTATTGTTGACTCGCTCATGTTCCCTTTTCAATAACTCGACTCGAAGACGATCTCCTCCGTTCAGGCTGCTGATAGGGCTTGAGTTAACAGAGCCTCTTCCGTAACTGCAGCCTCTTCCTCTTCTTATCCGGAGCGATCGACCGTCGACAATGGTATTTCCTCGGCCGTCAGCAGTACAGCAGAGAAAACAACAAATAGATATGAGTTTTGTTTTCTGTGCTCAACTGCAGACGACCGGAGACTTACTCTTGCTTTTCAAATTGCACCAACTTGGTCGTCATGGGCCGAGAACTGACTGCCATCCCATGGTCCATAGGATTCAATGAGGGATGGCTTTCGCTTCTGCACCGGAGACAGCCGGCTTGAGTGAGGCTTGGAAAACAGAGAACCAGAGGTGCGATCGATCGATTTGAATAATTAAAACAACTCACCTGTTGACGGCCGAGCTTGGAATTCTCTCCTGAATACCATAGAAATCCAATGAGGGAGAGAAGTCAGCGCTGTACCTTCAAGTAACACTCTTGATAATAGGCTTACCTCGAATCGATTCGATCGATCGGCCGATTGGATAAAGCACTCACCATGCATTGTTATTGGCCAAGCTTGGATTTACCTCCTGTTTACCATACGAATTCAATGAGGGAGAGAAGTCAGTGCTGCGCCTTCAATAATGGACTTTCGCTCCGATCAGTTTATCCTTAACCTTAGTAACTTCAACGGTTTTTTCCCACGAATCAATCTAAATCTTTCGAAAGGGAACTTGTTACTTAATGATACACATGACCGTTGATTCTGCAACTGAAGTGCGGCTACTCTATTTTACACAGTAAACGCCGGCAAATCGATTTCAGAGTGCAACTGAGGGGGTAACCAAAAGGAGCGTCGTCTCATGAGACGTAATAGCAAAAAAGGGGGTGAGGGCTCAGGCAGATAGACTGCCAAGGTAAATACCTATTCTTTTATTTAAAAGGTTGTGGTTGGGTTGTTCGTTTCTCGTGTTCTCAAATCGCAAACCGTACGACGGACGGACCGTTACTGGAAAGTTTTTCGCCAGAAAACTCCTACAAATGTTACTACAGTAATATTACTCTGATACCCCCTATATACCCAGTCCCGGTACCCAGAACCCGGGACCCGCCACTAAGTCCAACCAGTACGAGATACAGATTCTGCCAACAGAAAGGTACAGAAATTACATAAGAAAACTACAATTCCAACGGAAGAACCACAGTGCCCAATAACACCCAGAGACACATTCCCACCCCAGCATTGTTACTCCAACGTACACATTAATCCCATAGTCCCATAAGTACCAAAGAGTATTGTTACTTGAAATTCCCTCCTTAAGTCTGGAGCTTTTTCGCTCTCTAGCCCCCTAGCTAGCTAGTAGCATGGAAGGTGTCAATCCGTTGTGCATCTCACAAAATAGAGATCGATCTCCATCGTTGTTGTTTGTTGTTATCCTGTTATCTCTGTTCAATCGACCATGGCGACGGCTACGCACGATGCCGGCTGGGTCTATCCGTACAAGAAGGCACACCAGAGCACCATGGTTGCTTTCATGTCTCATTTTCATGATCGAGTGTACTCCAAGAATAAGGAATTTAGCAAGGAAGACGTGTTGGCCATTACTCCCTCCAATGTGAAAGCCTTCTTGAATTTCCGTGCTTATGGCAAATACAATCCTGGCGAAGGCGACTTTCCTATCCTGATGCGCTCCGGTTCAGTGGAGAAACTCAAGCAGAGTATCAGTTGGTACATGGTGAACAAGAGTGTGCCATGGTTGGATGGAAGAGGAGGCAATCCGGCAAGACATGTCTCTTTGAATGAGGTGATCAAGAAGATCGAACGCCATGAGGCTCGAGACGAAGGAAAGGATGCTAACGACAAGCGCGCCTACAACAACAACGAATTCTACAAGGTGTTGGAGATGTTTCGCCGGAAGGAGGACTTCAACCACAAGTACAAATACACAATGATGTCCTTGTGGAGCTACCACCTTATCCATCGCCTTGATGATACATGCCATTTCAAAGTCGACGCTCCCCATGGATCCATTGAGCATCCCTTTGCCATCTACACCAAGACACAGTACTCCAAAAATGTCCGCAGCATGCGCGATTGTCCTGATCAGATCCTTCTTGGTGCCGATGAGTGGAAGATCTGCCCACAACTCAACTTGGCAATTTACCTCGAGAAATGGCTCACACTCAATGCCAATGCCATGCACCTGTTCACCGAGAACGATGATGCGCAGAAAGGTCCACACAACCTCAATCAGCAATACAGCAACCGAATCAAGGCGACTGTATGGAAGCACGAGGAATTCAAAGCCTTAGAAGATCAAGTTAGAGCAACGAAGAAAGGGGTTGGGACTCATAGCATGAGAAAGTTTGCTTCTACAAAAGCTTCTCGAAATGGAGCGAATACCAGCATGATTGAGTACCGTGGACGATGGGTAGGAGACAAGAGTGGTCGCGTCGTGGCTCTTCGCTAGTACATTGACAAGACAGATAACTATGCCGACGCCTTTGTGGCAGGACTTCTCTGTGACGGAGGACCCATCAAGTACGTTGGACGCAATATTGGGGATGATTTCCTCCACGCTCATGTTGTTAGCCACATCAAGACACGATCTGATGACTTGCGTCTACTTCGAGTCCTTGGGTTGGCCAAGCTATGGGCTATGTTTGACCAGGATGCCAGCAGTCTAATGGATGAAGATGAGGTTACATACATTAAACAGATGTTTGTTAACACTTATGGTCCTGTCGAAGTAGGTACGAATCCAGTGAAAAAGGTGGCTCTCGAAATCTTCAATATCAATGGAGAGCTCGACATCCGCGAGAGAGATACCACCTCCGGTCCAGGAAATGGTGGCGTGGCGGCCGCAGCAGCAACAACAGGTCCTCCGGCAGGAGCACACGGTGGCTTGCATGGAGGCCCAACCAATATTCAAGTTATCACATACTTGAAGGCAGTAGAACAGACGATGCTGAATAACTTCCTGCAACAACAAGCAAGAGAGGAAGTACAGAAGGCCTGGCTGAATCAGCAGTTCACCAAGTTGTTAGCAAACCAGAGGAGATTCGGCGGCACCATTCCTCAGGCCTTCGCGCGATAGGATCCACGGCAGAATGCAGCAAGAAGGGCTCATGCTGATAGAGTTGATGAGCAGCAGCAGCGACAAGGGGAGATCATTGTCCACACTGAACGCCTTTTGGTTGGAGATGATCCCACTGCAAGACTCTCTGACAGGCCCAGGTCCATCAATGAACTGTGGGAGGAGTACACTCATGGCATTGGCGGCAACAAGCCAGCAAAAGACTTTTCCATGGCTGAGAAGAACAACAAGGTTGGAAACATTAAGCAGAAGTATTACAGGCGCAGAGCCCTCTGGAGAGTCCAAGATTACTTCATTGCCCGCTGCAGGTACACCAACCATGAGGCTAATGCCAAGATCCAAGCTTGCTACAATACAACCCTGGTCAGCAACATCATCAATGGCATCATCAAAGACAGCAAGAACACAGCCTTTCCTATTATTGGTGTGACAGAGACAAGGCGAAAGAACTTCCACATCAACCAACAGCTTTACAACGCTACCAACTAAGCGGTAGCACCTGGTGAGTACGTGTTGACCAGTGAAGTCTCAGCCCGCTCACTGAAACATTGAAGAGTTAGAGTGCACGAAGATGCCCAAGATCCACAAGAGCCCAAGAAGATCGAACAGGTAAGTGCTTTTCCTCCTTCTGTACAGACAGTACCGGCCCTACAGGATAACACTCACAGTGACTTGTTTTGTGCTCTTCTGTTGAACCCGTGGGCCTAGCTGAAAGGCGTCTTGCATGGTACGGATTTGATTCGTCGAATACTCCATCGAAACGTTCGCGAGCGGAGGCAAACGCGAAGTAAAGTGGGCACTGGTACCTGGTACCAGCAAACCCAAAAAGCGAAGACGACAACAAATACCCCCCAAACCCCAAACAACATGCCTCTGCGGCAAAAGAAGCGCAAATTCCCCCAGTATCAAGAGTTGGGAACGGACGTGTACGACGTCGACAACAAGATTTCAGAGACAACAGCAAGTTTGTGACGGCGTGTGCTAACAACAACACAAACGTGCTCTTTACACGCCCGCCCCAATTGGGCAAGACGACGCTCCTGTCGCTAGCAGAGCTCCTCCTCAGCAACACAGAAACAGCTCCTACCGGGCTAGAATCGTACCCACCAGACGAGGTTAAGAATTCCTGGTATGTTCTTCCTATTAACCTCGGAGGCGTTGGGTTTACCGGCGGCGCCGAAGCAGCGTGGGAAGAGCAGGCCAGAGAAATCGATAAAAAAATTCGCAACACCGTCCAGCGTCACGTCTCGAGTTTCCTGTCAAAGCACGCGACGATAAAGAAGCATTTCGAGACGGGTTTGATGGGTTCAATGACGGACATGGATGCAGGGGAAATGATCAGTTTGCTGTCTGATTCGATTGCACACGTGCATCAGAGTGGATGTAACGACAACAAGCCCAAGTCCAAGCCCACTCTCCTCCTACTCATCGACGAATACGATAAACCAATCCGCGACGTCTTGTTTGATTTCATTGGTTCCAAGATTCCCCATGTCAGGAAAAAAATGAAGGCTTGCTATGCTCAATACGTCAACCTCTTCGACAATTGCAAGAGTTCAAGCAGCAACGAAATGAAGGTCAACGCTTGGGTCACTGGAATAACTCCCGTCGGCCTCACGCTTATCTCTGGTTTCAGATATGTCGATTTATCGTTTCAGAAAAACATGGCGGATGCTGTTGGATTGCGTCATAGCGACGTATCTAGTATGCTGCAAGCAGCGATCCCGGGTGAATCTTTTGATGACTGCGAGCAAGATCGAGTGCTTGGAGCTCTGAAAAAGAACATCAACAATCTGGGATTCCCACATGGAAGTCCGCTCTACCATACTGGTATGATGAACCAAGCTATGGATCAACTTCAACAGGCTTCAGACCGGAATGAGTGGCTTGCAAACCTCTCCGCTATCACGAAAGCCGAGGAGATACCTGGTAGCGCGTTCGATCTTATCAAGAAGTCCAAAACAAGTCGGATCCGTGCCTTAGTCAGCCAGCTTGCCGACGGGCAAACGTTGGCTGGATTCTCAATTAGCCGAGATATGTCAATTACGACTCTTTTGGAGCAAGGGGGGCTTGTTGGGGATTCGCGATTAGGGATTCAACCTGTACCTCTGTACTAGAATTTGATGCCAGTAGCAAAACTGGTAACCCACCCACTTTTTCAGTAGTATCTCAATAGCAAGTAAACTAGAAGAGAGCTTAGAGCAACTAACATACTACTGAAGAAGCGGTCTACTATCGAATCGAAGCAGTGAAGAGGAGCCTATCGAAGCAGTCAACCGGTAGCAGGAAGAAGATCGCGACGCGAAGAGAAGAGGAGCGAGTATCGGCCGAAGCCGAAGCCGATCGCGACGACGCGACGAGTAGAAGACCGTCGAGGACGACGCTACCGTTGCAAGAACGACCGATAGAGACCAAGACTGTCAAGGAACGACAGCAACAAGAGAAGAAGCCTGTCGAAGGATCGACAGCAACGCGACGAGGCAACGGATCGCGACGACGCAACGAGTGAAGATCCGAGGACGGATCGATCAAGACTGCAGCCAACGACGCGAGTATCGGTCGACGGCAACAGCAAGTTTCATCGGCAGAATCCACAAGGATTGTCGATAGAAGAGCCGACAGCATCCAGCCGGAACTGTCAGAGCCAACAACAAGCGCGAAAGCCATAGTGCCAGCGCAGGGGCCAAAGGAAAGGCACCCAACAAGGAA
>CAICTM010002868.1:0-10872 GCA_903772945.1 Seminavis robusta | reverse complement strand
CTCCGCTTGGACTCCAATGGAGGATCCAGACTCGGGGGAACTCTTTTATTCGAACCAAGACACGGGAGAGGTACGCTGGGAGGATCCCACGGTTGCAACGTAACGCAGAAGCTACCGTAGCTAGGATGCCTCCTCACGGTACATGTACTGGGCTTGCTAGCTAGCAGGAGGGAGCACAATCAAAGCGGTGAACCACACAAGTACCAAGCACAATTCTAGCCAGCGGCACCCGTGATCAGCACCAAAAAAGATGGACGACAACCTCCTCCAAGAAAGCACAGAATCCATGTAGCTACCAATCAACATTGCGGGAAGAGTGGCCAAACAACGGGGTCTTGGGTTCACTTACTTGTCGTTTGACGACCGAATCCGTTGGGCCTTTGGGGCTTTTTCGAGAACAACGAAAGAAGCCCCCTCAAAATTCCAGTACGATATCTAATGGGAGGGGTAGTCGGGCAGAAGCTGCTGCCTTATGATTAGATTCTACTCAAGCTCGTTCGATGCGTTCCTTCTTTCGCTAAAGCCCTACCGTGTACTTGGAATGATCAGCGCCTGCGCAGTATAAATCATTTGAAAACAACCCTGCACTCTCATCCATGTATCTTAGTAGCTCCATTGACAAATTGAAAACTAAACGAAGAGTGTTTTTGAGTGATGCTGCGTATACCCTACCGGTATTAGACCGAGAGACTTGGATAGCATTGAGGCCTTCACCGCCAAGCATCCCGCCTTCACAAAGCATAAACAGGCTGCCTCTTTAACCCCGGAGGAGGAAGACAAAGCTTGGTCTATGCTAGTGCATGTAGGAGCCACATGAGCAAGCCGGATTGAATGATCGATCATGATCATACAAGCAAGACTGATCCATCGATGATGGTGACTCATTGATTCGTCCCCGACTGACAAGCACATGGTTCAAAGGAGAAGTTATTAACTCTTTGGTAAATCGTATAGACGAGCAAGACAATTTTTCTTTTTCAATTTTTCTTCTCATTGCCACGCTAGCTAGCACGTTGCGACACAAACGGCACAACAGCAAAAGAGGACCGAAAGGGACCAGCAGTGGTCACATAAAGAGCGCTCATTGACACCGCATTCTCCCACAAATCACCCCACCATGTTTAATTCCAACCACCTTTTGGCCTCGCTGCATTTACTGGCCGTCCGAGTGGCCATCCTCCTGTTGATGGCCACGGCAGTGGCTGCCAAAGGTGGCGGCCGGGGTGGCAGCAGCAGTTCTGGTAGTCGCGGTTCTGGCAGCGGCAGCAGTGGCAGCTCGTACAATAGTGGTGGTCATTATTATGGAAGCAGCGGTGGAGGAAACAGGGCATGCGACAAGACTTGCGGAATTGTTCTCGCAGTCGTCTTTTCGTCGATTGCCGCCATCACAGTGTGTCTGTGTTTTGTTCCCTGTTTTTTGAAACGGAAACAGTGGGAGAGATCCTGTGACGACGCAGAAAGATCTGTTCTCGAAGATGCCACCAAAACCCAGTATGGCAGCAGCAAACCTGTGGTCCATTACAGCACTTGTTCTTTTTCCGCCTCATATAATGACTCTACCTACGAAAATGGGAGCAAAACCCTACACTCCACTGGAACCCTCAACTTTGCAACATGGGCTTCTTCGCCAACTATTCAAGTAAAATCAATCAATGGCAATGGCCGTGATACCGATGGTACCTACACCATTGCCAGAGGAGCTGTTTCTATTTGGTCAGGGAAGGCTTGTTGGATTGAACAAACCTCAGGTAGCAGCACACAGTCTTTGGTGACGGGAAAGTTTTTTACCACCCCTGGGAACCCCAGACCCATGTTTGCTGGATCATTCAAATGCAACAATGGAGCCAAGGGGTCCTTTTCCCAATTTAATCTCGACATCAACAACAACGCTCCTTCGATGGGCTCTGCCCAACCTCCAAGAGCCCACATGGACGTCAATTTAGTCAGCACGGCAGCTGCATCCGTTATTCCCACCCACCAACCACCGGACGTTGAAGGGGGCGTTGAGGCAGTGTATGGTGGAATGCCTGTTGCCATGGCCCAGCCAATCGGGTATTCTACAACAACCAACACAGCCACAACGATTTCCACAAACTTCCATATACCATCCATCTTTGCTCCTGCTACGTCTTCCTATCAACCCGCGTACAACCCACCAGCTGCAGCACCCTCCTACCAACCATCGACAGCGGCCTATCAACCGAGTTACACTCCCTCTGCCCCATCTCCCTCCGACAATATTCCCTCCATCTTTAGGCCTCCAGCGTAGTGCCGTACTGCAGGAAGTGCGCAGCTAAGTCTGTTTTAATCAGAACAATAAGTTCATAAATATTGGGATACTCATGGTTTATTCCTTGTAAGGATTGGCTCCTGGCTAGATGACGGCAGAGAGCAGCACAATCACTAGAGCCAAATACGGCCAGCTTATCTGCCCTACCGGTGGGAGGTGCGGCACTTTGTCTACATACATGGTACCGGTACCTAGTTGGATTCCATGAGGTTTAGAGCATGTGTGCTTTCTAACAAATATTCACGAGCCCTTCTCAGTCTCTTTTCTTCGGCGGAAAGAACATTTCACGGCATTCTTTCCAAGAAAAGTCTGCGGACGTCCAATATCCATGTTTCGAGTGTTCTGCATCGTTGATCAAGGCAGACATCAAAACCAACCCGGCAACATACCATCACAAACTTTGAAAGACAAGCAAAAAAGACAACAACCGAAAAGTAGAAAACAGACTTGACTCAACTCCCGGCATGCATGACTGAACCACCCAAAAGCGGCCCAATCACACTTACTTCTGATCCGATCCAGCCATTGGTCTCAACGCAACCCACAAAATCAAAAATCAGAGATTGAAACAACAACAAACATCATGTTCATACTGCAACAATTTCTTCGTCAAGATGAAAAAAGAGTAATGATCAACTGCTGTCTAGCATTGATCGCACTGCGTAACTCCATGGTTTCAGCCAAGGGCGGAGGCTACAGTGGCGGGGGTGGGTCCACAAGCAGTGGAGGTTACTACGGTGGAGGGTATGGGAGCTATGGATCCAGTAGTGATGGCGACTCTACAAGTGGCCTTGTCATTGGGATTTCTGTAGCAGTTGCTGTAGGGGCGTTCTTTGTTTGCAGTACGTTGTCGTCAACGGCACAAAACCAAAAGGCTTGGAACGCAGCCTTCCTCGAAGCCCAGAAAGATGTCATGGAACCAGTTACAGACGTCACAAGGAGCAGTACCAACTATCATTTGAAGTCTTTCACTGAGGGAACTTTCGTGGCTTCGTATAATGATAGCTCGTATCAAAACGGAAACACGGAAGTGAGTTCAAACGGTACGCTCAAGTTCAAACGCGGCGACTCTGCTTCGCCACCTGCGGGTGGAACATCAATCAGCGCAAAGACCCGATCCATTGTCGGCAATGGAACTGACAGAGACGGAGACTTCGTTATCTCAAATGGCAAGGTATCATTGGACACAGGGAAGGCATATTGGGTAGAAAAGGCTAAAGGAAGCAACATCAAGAGCTTGGTGACAGGGAAGTTTTCCTGGAGTCAAAGTTCCAAGTGTATTATTTTCGCTGGATCTTTCCGGTGTACCAATGGAGCCAAAGGCAAATTCTCTGAGTTCAAAGTCTTGACACAGGATGAAGAACTAACTTCGGTTGCAGGTGCTTTCGTGGCTGAAGTTGAACCTCGCGTGGAATCAGCCTCGGTGCCTCCAATGGCTACGGCCGTTCCATTGGAGAGTTTCGGTGCTGCAGCAGTGACTACCGATATTCCCTCCATATTTGTTCAGCCCTCCTCAAAACCTTCAGCCTCTCACCCCGAACTATCAGCAACGGTGGAACCAATTGCACATTCCAGACCGTCAGCACCGGTCGACGAAACCAGGTCATCCATTCCTGATGATTCATTTGATGATGTTTCGGTATAGCGGGGCTGCTGCCTGGAATTGCCAGTACAGTCTCAATTGTGTAGTCTTTTAAACCCAAAAGTATGGTTTCTGTAACACCACCCAATCGAAGCCCCGCCCCTCAGGGCTGTCCTGGCTTTTCTTACTACTACTAGCTAGATACATACAGCACCGCGATGTGCACTCAGAGACCTGATATCCAATTTTAATTCCTTCCGAGTTTTCATTCCAACACCTCTTCGAATGGTAATGCCACGTCTGCTGAAGGGTTAAGGTCCGTTGCGCGACCGGGATGGATCATACATTCTCGAAGCGCGTGGTCTGGGAAAGCCTACTGGGTTCAAGGGGCAAACGCCACTGGCGTCAAAACTTTGGTGACAGGTAGCTTCTCGTGTGATGCCAAGCCCGAATGTACGATATTCATTGGTTATTGGTTCCTTTAGGTCCAACAGCAGGGCCACATGCAGGGCCACATGCAATCTTTAATACGTGGAAAATCACCCCCAAGAATGAACAATCAGCTTGGCATGCGCTCATTCCTGTCTTCTCTATTCCAAGTAGTGTGATGCACAGCGCCAGCACAATGGGATGCTGTGCAGCACACTTGGAAGGTATTGGTTCCATCGGATTTCAGGAACTTCGGTACTGGTAGCTGCCCTTGGTCAAAAGTCCTGTGCGATCTTGGCTGCATCCGATTGCACCTCTTGTTCGACTGTCAGCGGATACTTGGGAATGACTCCTACATGTTTTCACTGAACGGTACTTGTGCAGGTGAAGAGCTTTTAGTGAAACAAACTTCAGTCCCGGCCTTCCAACAGCGATAGCGGGTCCTTGTCAGCCAGAGAATACACCCCGGGATGGTGGCTCTTGTGGGAGAAAGTGAGACCAGCTCGAGGCACACCCTCGTCGGTCAATCCAGACACGAGCTCTACGCCAGCCATCGAGGCAGCTATATATTGAGGGCCAATGGTACTGTAGGTCATTCCTTCTCGCCTATTTCCATATTTCGTCTCGACTGACAGCCACGGTGCATCTCTTTTCGAAGTGTTTGCGATAGACTGCGGCACTGGAACTTCTCTGCATTATTCGGCAACCGATGAACGCCTTGAACGAGCAACGGAGGAGAAGACATACTCGATAGATGCAAGCTCCTTCTAGCTTTGGCAGAAACGAGAGGAATGCTTGGGAAACCGAAACAATCCCCTCGAAAAGCTCCAATGCGCACTTTGGTTTGGATGGGGCTCTCGGTTGAAAGCCAGAAGCAGCTTGAAGCTCAAGAGCCTTGGACATTTTCAGGCATGTTTCAGGTTTCTCTTGGTCATTTCAGGTATCCTCTGGCAATAATTCAATAATCCACACTCCAAGACTCAAATAAGCGATTTAGAGTTTGTGTTTCCTTTCTACGGCCTCTTGGGTCACTAAAAGAGCTTGAAAGAGTCACTAAAACCTTCCCACCACCAAGTTGCTAACTCTTTTGACTCCTTGGCTCTGTTGTTGGACAGGCGACTTCATGGCTTTCGGCTTCACGCTCCGTGGTGAGCCTTGGATCTTGATGTGTCTTGGACCTTGGAGCGAGGAGAAGCACAAGCAAGGAGAGCTCACAATTTCAGCATTGACGAGAGAGCAAACAAGCCTCACAGCAATCTCCCTCCATTCTAGCTAGCTAGCTACTCATTATTTTACAAGAAGAAGAAGAGCAACCATGGGACAGTGCCAATCCACTCAAGCCGCAGTTCTTGATGCCACAAACAAGCATTCACCTTCGGGAGCGTCGGTTGGATCACACACTGGAAACACCGTAATCTTGATTTCCCAAGAGCTGCACAAGACATTGGTGAACAATCCTTCAGAGTCCTCCAAAGAGTCGCTAAGCAGCTACTATAATGACGAGGACGATGCGGAAAGCATGCAAGATGATAGCAGTTGGGCCCATTTTGAAACCACCCCGGTCCACTGTCGGGAGTCCCTAATCAGTTTGGGCACCACCCATGATCATGATGACTGTCACTCTGCGTCAACACTGGGCTGGTCGGAAGAAGAGGACACTGCACGGAGGAGTACCTTTGTTCCCGCCACGAGAAGACTCTCCATTGAACCTGCCATGGCTGCGGAATACGAAAAGGCCCTGATGGGAATATGTAATGAAGCAAAATGATGAATCCATCTCCTTTCTAGAAAGATGCAAAGCAAAGCTTTAGGCAGCCACCAAACAAGTTCATATCTGATCTCGCAAAGCCAAACCTTTGGCCCCCACGTTGGTCCTCAATTTATCTCCCCTGATCCCAGGAACCTAGTCCTGAATTTTGACTCTTCTTTGCCCAAGCCTGGCAATAACTCACTTCTGTAGATAGCCTCCCTATTCTAAAACCCCCTATATGATAAACCCTGCAGAGTAGTCACAGTTTTAGCTTAGCCTATTGAACTCATATATAAGCCGCAAATCCTTCATCAACCGATGCAGTAGAACCCAACTTGCGCTTGTGATACTAGCTAGTAGTAGATGCCATATCATGCGGGCTGACATCGCCACAGCAAGCCATGCATGCATGCTTTCTTCGCACTTTTCATGCATGCATTCATCATTCGATCAGTCATCACTGGGTTGGTTCGTTTTGCCCCAGTCATAGTACATTTGAAAGGTCTGTGTCAAAAAGTCTCCAAACGTCATGCCATTGGTCGTCCATCGTTGGTGCAACGGCAGCACCCAGGAACCTAGTCCTGAATTTTGACTCTTCTTTGCCCAAGCCTGGCAATAACTCACTTCCGTAGATAGCCTCCATATTCTAAAACCCCCTATATGATAAACCCTGCAGAGTAGTCACAGTTTTAGCTTAGCCTATTGAACTCATATATAAGCCGCAAATCCTTCATCAACCGATGCAGTAGAACCCAACTTGCGCTTGTGATACTAGCTAGTAGTAGTTGACATATCATACGGGCTGACATCGCCACAGCAAGCCATGCATGCATGCTTTCTTCGCACTTTTCATGCATGCATTCATCATTCGATCACTCCTCGCTGGGTTGGTTCGTTTTGCCCCAGTCATAGTACATTTGAAAGGTCTGTGTCAAAAAGTCTCCAAACGTCATGCCATTGGTCGTCCAGCGTTGGTGCAACGGTGGCACTCGTTTGCTTTCCAGCAGGTCATCACCGCCAGTCGGTGTCCACAATGGAAACGTGGGCGGGGTATCGACAAAGGCAGCCAAACTAATGCGCGCCACTCCATCAACGCCACTCGAACGAACCATGTGCGGTGTGGCACAGACGGCACCCCCCGACAGAATTTGCGTGCACTCTCCCATTTGAATGGCCAAACAATCGGGGGGAATGACGACGCGTTGTAGATTGTCGTGTCGATCGGCCACGTAAAGTCCTGCCTTGTTGTCGGGTGCATCATCCATAATGGCACCCGCTGCATGATCGACATAGTAGTCACCCGCCAATGCCGTCAAGAATCCCGAATCATTGTGCCAACCAATCCAGGAATTTTTATTATTGTTGTTGTTGCGGCTGGTGGTTGTTGCTGCTGTTGATTTCGGAAAGTAGTATAACAGACGACACTTGACTTTTTCCGTATCCGCCAGTGCCTTGGATAGAGTATCCGGTTGATAGTTTGCTTGTTCCTTGGCTGATAATTTGTTGCAAATGTAGGCATCCAAATGTGTGGCTAGACCGATCGTGACGTCTTTCAAGAGCAATCCCATGGTTTTGGCCGCCGGTTCCAATTCGGGAAGGCGGTCGCTTGGCCACAAATTGGAGGGGTACGACAAGGGGTATTGGGCACGGTCTTGTTCGGTTCCGGGACAATCCGTGCAGGGATTGTAGTAAAAGGATCCCTTGGCGTAGTCCGGTTCCCCGTCTCCCAGTTTTTCTTTTCCATGAGACCATCCGGCGTTGTACAAGGAATCGGCATCCGTCAATTTGGAATCCAAATACTCTTGGGGGAGATGGACCTATATATACAGTGTGCATTAAAATTTGTTAGTACAAAGATACCCAACCAATGTGGCAGTCAAGTCTTCTGCAATGCAGCCATTATCTACACTTCTTTTTGATTCTTCGTCAGTTAAAAAATGCTTACCAATTTGTGCGCCATGGGTAGCAGCGTGGATTTGGCCTCCAAGAATCCTGGCACGTTGCGCACTGCCAATAGACCAATTCCATTCGGACCAAACGCTTCCTCGATGGCTTCCAGCATCTTTGGTTTGGTATCTTGTTGCTTGAGGTCCTCATAGTCAATGACTACCACATTGGCAATCGCCACAGACTCCTCCTCTTGGTGGGACGTCTTTTTGGTTTCGTCGCTCATCGTGGTCGCTTGGTGGATAGATGCTTTTATGCTGTTATTGTGGACACCCCTTGGATATTATGAAAGGGCGGCAACGCTTGAGTCGAGTCAGAGTCGGAATGTCATTGGAAAAGCGGAGTTTCATTTCCATCTTTTCTTCCCCTTTTCTTTCCGCTCTGCCGGATTATTTCTGTATCTACACGGACCACACCACGAACTGCATTTATAAGGGGGTTTTAGAGTGCATGTAGGACTGCATGAATGAGGCGTGAGATGCTGGGGCAATTCCTTTGGCAGTCAGTAATCGATTGCTCTTCATGTAAGTTAGTTTCGCTGTTCACTGGTATTCATCGTGTATGCATAGCTAATCGTCGCCTCGTGTTGACAAGGCTTTTTATTATCATTGCCAACATCACAACATTGCAACCGTTGTACCACGACACCGACTGGGTCAAACGAGCCAGATGTGGAACACCAATCTTTCGAAAACCAAAACCAACATGAAGAATCGCAGCACTAAGAAGGGGGGAGGAAGAAGGGACAAGAAGAATCAAGATAAAAGTACATCCTCGATTCCTGGTGCAGGAGACAAATCAGGAAAGAAGGAAAAAACACGTCAAGGCTGCCGCCATTGGATGCCCACTGTGAGGGTTTGAGTGCTACATTGTGACTACAATACTCATTAAACTACCTAACATCCTCAACTGCTGCTACAGCAACATTTCCTTTCCTTTCAGTTGAGAGAACTATTTCCTTGCAGGAGTGGAAGCAGGCTGACCATTCAGGTTGTTCAGGATCTCATGATCCCTCACAATCTCACACGCCCTCAGATGCGCACCAGGCTGCATCAATTGTTCTCTTGTCATGTATTCGGACTCCCATTGCATGATACTCTCTCTTTGCGACTCGAAAAGGGCCAACGGTTGTAGCTTCGTTGCGATGTCCGCGAGCTGATACCGACTGGGTATCTTGTGCAACGTGATCAACTTCTTCGTCACGTAGCTTCGAAAGTGGTGCATCTTCACACAGATGTGCTTGGTGCGAGGACGCATCTTAGGCTCCAATGCCATCTCCAATGCTCCACTGTTGTCTTCAAAAACTTTGCAGTGCACTACCGGTGGTTTGTCGTGTGTCCTCCAACTGAGCTCCTTCTTCGACTCGTCAATCAACTGCATCATACCAATTACGTCTCGCAATGCTTCTGACATAGCATTGTACTCTGCTTCCGTTGTTGATAGGGCAACTTCTCTCTGTAGCTTTGATGCCCACGTAACTGGACAGCCACCGTACATCAAAATGAAGCCGGTTCTTGACTTTGCTGTTCCAGGATCAACGTCAGCTGTTGCGCGATTCCAGTTTCCGACAAAATCGGCATCCACAAACACGTCGAATGAGCAGGATTTTGGATTCAAAATGACTCCTTTGCCTTGCGTCCCAATCAGATACCTTCCGATCCTCTTGACTGCTGCTGCATGGGATGCTTTGGGATCTGTCGAGAATCTTGCGCATTGATGCACTGCATAAGCGATGTCAGGTCTTGTCGATTTCTCCAGAAAATTCAACTTTCCGATGACACTCCTGTACATCCATTCTTGGTCCATTTCCTCCCCATTGACGTCCCTCTGAAGTCTGACCGTAGATAGGGCTGGTGTGGATTGCTTTTTCGTTCCTTCCGTGAAACCGAGGTCGTCTATGATCTGTTTGATCATGTGTGGCTGGGATAGTTTGATCGTTCCGTTGGGAAGAGGTTCCACCTTGACTCCGAGGTAATCTGAAAGCGTTCCTTCGTTCGTCATGTTGAAAGCTCTGTGCACTTTCCCATCTTTGTCCGTACAAGGCTTTGCCATAGAGTCATAGGCATCGTCGATCTCCTTTGTAGTAGGTGCAATGAAGATTCCATCATCGACGTAGATTAACAACACAACGGATCCCTTGTAATAGACGCACATGTCTACTGTGCTCTGCTTGAATCCTCTTGCGATCAGCCCATCATGCATGTACCTGTTCCACACTCTTCCGGCTTGCTTTTGTCCGTACAGATTCTTCTCCAAGAGCAGGCATTCGTCGCCTCTGTACCTTCGTTTGTCGCTTGTTTGTGCCAGTTTGGCCCTTCCTGCTGTCCTATCCACTTCGAATCCTTGTGGGATCTCCCATCTAAGAAGCGCATAATGGGGTCTCGCGAAAACAGCGAGGTCTGGAAGGTACCGAACGACATGCGTCCCTAGGCGATTGGTGACGTCATTGCTCCCGGATTTGGATGGTGTTTGTTGTGGAACATGTACTGGGTTCTCCATTGGGTGTGGCAGTATGCACCGTTTTGGAACCCTGCATGCATCCTAAATTCCAAACCCCATAGGTACCGACCAATTTTGTGGTCCCGTTTTGTCCGCTATGCCATACCAATGAACATGGAAACTACATACAGAATCCGGTACAGAGCGGTTTGGGGGTTAGCTTTTGGTAACCACACTCACATTTTGTAAGGTCGTGTAGACTTTGCCTAAGGTATTACAGTTCCTTTATACGGGCTAGCGATCGGCAATTACTACTAGCTAGCTACTACTACTAGTTGTATCATGGGTTATTGGTATTGCGACTACTGTAAAGCTTGGTTTGAAAGCAAGAGGCACTAAGTGCTCACACCAACCAATCTCGGAGTTGCATTGCAG
>CAICTM010002866.1:0-10885 GCA_903772945.1 Seminavis robusta | reverse complement strand
TCTCTCTCCAGTATTCTTTATCATAGTCTCGCGTTTCCGCGGCCTTTTCCTCTGCCACCACCCCGTCCTCTCCCGCCTTGTGCTGTCTGAGCAAAGGAGCTTCCGTGGGAAGTGGACTGTCGTGGGTGTTACTCTTGTGTGTTTGTCCAAAAGTTTTAATACCTCATGTAACGTGTGGGGATAGTTATCAGTGCCTTTGGCAAAGTCGTCCCTCAGGTTCTGTTTAAGCTTGGATTTTCGGCTGAACTATTTGTTAGAAGATGTAACTATAGTACGTTCTTCAGCGTATTCCGAGACTTTCTTCTGGTCATCGGCTCCTAGGTCAGCGTATGCTGTTTTTGGGTGGAGTAGTTTGCCGTATGCAGCAGGGCTCATCGTGTATCTTGAAATCCCACGGATTGCAATGTTCCTTTTGGTGGAAAATTGCTCGTGGTATTCGGAAGGGTAAGGCTCCTTGGTGGAAATTCAACAGTTGTTTTTCCAGTTGGAATAATGTGTGGTACACAAATTATCATCGTCTGGGCCATAATCGTCTTATGGATCATTTTTGTAGCTCCAGTGGATCGCATTTTAACAGGACGTCTTCGTAGCCGTGTTCTGCTTCATCTGTCCTTTAATAGTCGGGTGCACTGCCCTAGGATCAAGTTGAATGCTTTGCCTCTATTTTCTTGTAGTTTTGCCAACCTCGTAGGTGGGTCTTCATCAGCCTGCATACTCTGCTCTCTCGAGTCCGCCGAGTTCTCGTCCGGTGGATCTTCTTTGGCTGCAGTGAGGTTGGCTATTTCATTTTCGAGTTTTGCTTTTTCTATCGTTAGGTGCGTAAGCTACCGAGAGTTGGGTTTTCATGACCTCTGCTATCTCGTCTTCCAGTAGCTCTGGCTTTCCTCGGTCGCCGTTAGGAGCGAAGGTTGTTCTGTTCGCGTGTTCCGCGGCGCGTCAACCTGTTCCGGGTTCCTCTGAATACACCGGTGCTACCAACACTGTCTGTTTCAGGTTGCGTACTCATTGCTCATGTCGTCACCCATCGTTTGTCCAACGTGGATGACGATCTTCTCCCATGTCGCGTATCATCTGGTCTGCCTTCCAGATCCAGTTGTACCGAAGTTAAACCATGTTGGTCGAGGGCTTTGCATGAACCTTTCTGCTGGTTCGACGATGGTTGGTTCTTCCATGCCCTCTTGCTTTGCCGCCTCCTGGCCACCTCGTCTTTTACCTCTACCGCTCATTGTCTATGCTACGGTAGGGGACTATTTCAATTCGTTGTTTTTTGATTGACTAGCTCTTTTAATTAATTCTCGTCCGACTACTTATCGTCTTATGGCATGGGGCGATAAACTTCAAATTATACTCTCTGGCTAGGGAGTGTTAAATCTATTTACTAAGATCTTGCAGGGAGGGAACGATTGCTTCACACACTGTGCGGTCGTTTCCACTCCGAACCCGTTTCTTTGTATTGTTGATTCCTTGTTGGGTGCCTTTCCTTTGGCCCCTGCGCTGGCACTATGGCTTTCGCGCTTGTTGTTGGCTGGATGCTGTTGCCGTCGACCGATACTCGCGTCGTTGGCTGCAGTCTTCTATCGGCACGACGATCCTCGGTCGTCCGATCTTGTTCTCGTTGCGTCGTCGCGATCCGTCCTCGGATCCGTTGCCGCAGTTGCTGTCGATCCTTCGACAGGCTTCTTCTCTTCGGTCTTGTACCGATGCCGTCGTCGTCGACGGTCTTCTTCTGTTGCTGTCGATGCTTCGACAGGCTTGGTCTTCTATCGATCCTTGCGCTTCGTCGACGGTCTCGTCGTCGTTGACACTCTTCTCCTCGCGTCGTCGCGATCGGCGTTCGGCCGATACTCCTGCTACCGTTAGCTTCGTTGCTTCGTTGCTTCGTTGCTTCGATAGGCTCCTCTTCACTCGATAGTAGACCGCCTTTTTCAGTAGTATGTTAGTTGCTCTAAGCTCTCTTCTAGTTTACTGTTGCTATTGAGATACTACTGAAAAAGTGGGTGGGCTCTGTATTTCTACTGTGAAATTCTAGTACAGAGGTACAGGGGTTGAATCCCTAATCGCGAATCCCCAACAATATTCCTCTCTTGTGTGTTGCAGCCTGCTGGCAATCTCTACAGCAGTGGCAATATCATCTTGGTGGATGATGGCCAGCTGAGCATACATAAAGTCCGATAGCTTGTCAATTTCGGGGGTGCCTTCAATCACATCCTTGATATCCAAAGCCCACTCCCTTTCTTCTCTTGAAAGCTGCATCCTACGGGGGTCATTGGGTCCCAGGATTCTGTTGTTGAGGACATCTAGGGCAACTGTTTCATGCCCTGAACCACCAGAGTCCACCTCATCCTGCTCGGCTTCATTTCGATCTCTCACTGGTTCAGGATTGAGCACAGGCACCTGTTCCTCATCACTCATGATACTCTGGGGTATGTACTAGCGCTCAAGAATGTATGATAGCCGGAGCGCAGCCTTGACTGTGGATGTTGAACAGGGTTGCAGGTTGTAGGTTGTACTCGAGTACTAGTTGGTTGAACTCAGCAGGTTGCGGGGTTGCCCAACGCAAGCCAAATACCTCCCTTCGTGCCATAATGCTTCCCCTGAGCGAATATCTCCTTCAATTCGTATTGGCATGGAACGATTTATGGTTTAAATTGTCACTTGCCCTTTAGAAATCGTCCCTAATTCTCGGGATCATCCGTGCAGGATACAGCTCCTCCGAATAAGCTGGTTGATTGGCTTCGGTATCAGTACAGCGTACTGGTACGTATCGCATCGCTGCATGTGCTGCTGCATGCACATGGAAGTCTTTCTGCATGCAAAACAAATGAGCCTTCAATGGGGCGCTAGGTGCTACAGATGAACCATTCTTGTACATGATTCAACTCCACCCCTTAGCTTTGATGATGAAGGGTTTGGACTTTCCCTCCAATGTGGAATGATCTGAATGATTTCACTTACTAGTAGTGGAATCCCAGGCTGCGTACTATGCTGTCAATTAAAATGAAAAGCAGCTGACGAGCGAGTGCCGTAGAATTGCAGTTTAGTAAAGTGCAGCCTAAACAAGAAAGACTTCGTCCATTAAAACTACGTGATACTCTATCCACTTCCTACCTAGATGGAGCCATTTTTCGCAAGAGGATGCCGTTAGGGTTTTGGACCGGCAATTCAAATCAAGACAACGAGAAGTTTCTTTCATTTTCATAGCGCAATTTCAGAGTCTCAGCCATTCTCCCCAGAAAGCGCTGCTTTGTGGCTTCCCAGGAAGGTACTAGATAAACAGTATCCAACCTGCCATGAGGAAATTGGCATCCGATCTGCATCTTTGAGTAGATATCCTTTGGAATGAAAGGACGTCCCAAAGACTTGATCATATTGAAGAACATGGGTGTGTGGAAGAACTTGTACTGTCGAATACAAAAGGGATAAATCCCACCAATTTCTGCCCAGTATTTCTCGTGATACTTCATTTCACAAAGTCTTGGGATCCACGTACACCCATCGCACTCCAGTATAAAGATAACTCCTCGTCGGATGGATTCCAGGTCTGGAGTAAGTGCATGATTCTGGTAAAAAGCGCCCCCAAGGGACTTATAGACATTTTGATTGTCTTTCATAAGATTCATGTCCATTTTGCCAAGGTCACAGACCAGAACGTAACATCCTTCTTGATGACTGAAGCTAAAGGATAAATTGTTTCCTGGGTTCAAATCTAGCAATATTTGCAGTTTGACAATTCCATCTTCCAATGTATCTCGTATATCGTATTCTTCCCTTGAAATTTGCAGTTTGCTAGCACTCTCCACAGCAGTGGCAATATCATCTTGGTGGATGATGGCAAGCTGAGCACACATGAAGTCCGATATATTGTTGATTTCGGGAGTGCCTTCAATCACGTCCTTGATATCCAAAGCCCAGTCCCTTTCTTCTCTTGAAAGCTGCATTCGGCGAGGGTCCGTAGGCCCAAGGATTCTGGTATTGAGGACACCTTGATTGACGAACTCTCCCTCTTCGTCCTCGTCATCTTCCTCTTCCAGATCAACTGCATGATGATGTTCGTTGTCATGGTGGTGATCGGCTTGCTCGACAGCCTCCGCGGGTACGTCATCTCCAGCAACTGCAGCTAGCTCCTCTGGGTTGTCGTTCATCTTGCCTCAGTGCAAGTATTTGTAAGGCACAATGGAACCAAAACAAAATTTCGAGAGCTCTTCGAGGGAAGGTGATTTGGAGATGAAAGGAGTGCTTGCGGAGGCAGGCAAAACAAATATAAATGCCAGGAACAGCAACGCAAACAGTGTTAACAATAATGCCATTTTTTAAACGTGTTTCATCAACTTTCATCCATTCTCTTTTCGTAAATGTTATGAAAAGCAAAAGAAGTTCCCATTATTTCAAAGCGCAAGTCATTCAGGGTACTGTGTTTCTGTAGTATCTTTACTACGGATTCGGGAAGAACTGTCTTTGGGGCAGCTGGGGAAGTGAATTGCTCCCACCCGGAAGGAATTGCGGCACCTCGGAAGGGAAAAATTTAGCCGTAGGTTTCCTCAAGCTTACATCCGAGGATCCAAGGTCTACCGTACGGCAACTGTTCCAGGGATTTCCTTCACATGCGTGGTGTCAGGTGATGATTGGAAAAGGATTTAAAAAAGACTTCTCTTCTGGGGGAGCAAGACTTAGTGATAAGGCAGCTCATTGGTCCCAAGTTTTGGGGGCACTGGTGCCGCCAATAAGAGTATTATTTAAATGGGTCTTATGCCTGCCCAAACGGAGAGTCATACTCTAAATCCTGGGTCATTTCTATTCCACTGCACCGTTACGCGCTACCGTACCACTCTAGCTGCTGGTTCTCGTGCCGTACCAGGTACGGCTGTACCAGTACATTTACGAAGAGCTCACGAGGGCAGCTCGAGGGCACTGCGTCCATTGTCTATCCAAGTTCCTTTGCTCCTCCCTGCACTCCTCCCTTCACCCCTTTCCTTGGCTTCCTTGTTGCCCTGCTTGCCCACTGCCCACTTGATTGCTTGCCTTGTGTTCCTGCATCGTGCCCTCCCCTCCAGCTCTGTCCCCATCCCCATCTTAGCTCTCTCTAATCCATAGTAACCCCTCATTGACCAAAAGTTACCTCGCTCGTAGCTGCTCTGAGTTCCGGTAGCTGCTGCGCCGTACACCTCGTGGTGATAGAGAGTTACTCTGCTGGAGTACTGATAACTGCCATCCTTATGAAAGGCGGGTTGTGCTGTTGCGCTGCTGCGCTGCTGGCTGGGAAAGCGGATATCATCTTCAAAATGCATTGCGATTTGCGATTTAATTTATTTGTGAAGATGATGGTCGCTGGTGCCGCTTTGTCCTGGTGCCTTCATCAGGAAACTACCAGGCACCGGTACTGGTCTAGCCACAACGGTTCTACGGTTGTACCGGTACGGTTCTCGTTCGCTTCCGGTTCTACTAGCTAGTACGTGCCAAGCACACGGCCTCTGGGCAATTCGATTCCACAGCAATGAGCCATCCAAGCCAGAATGGAAGCGTTTTGCGCACTTGACACTTTGACCTGGGCGCACTTCAAAAGATCCCTCGACCAGATACCAGATCGTCTAAATAGCTAGCTAGATAGCGGGCACTTTGTGTCTCGAAGATAGATGGAAAACCCAAGACGACGAATTGGAAGCGGTGCACGTGCGTGGAGGACAGTCAGAATGAGCAGCAAGAATTTTACATACCCAATCATGCCAACGCCCAAGAAGACGCAGAAGCAGATTCAGAAACAGGAAACAGAGGCCCTGTATGAAGGGATCTTGGGTCGAGATCCCTGTGGGTGGAACTCCGTGCCGGTAGGGGCCGGACTGTGCCAACACCCCAAACACCGTAACAACGCAACAACGCAGATTTCATGGACGCATATTGACCCTCGTCAAATGGAACTCGCCCCAGAAGAACGAGAGAGGGCTGAAGACATCAAGGCACTGATTGAGGGTCTTGAAGAGATTGATAATTTATAGGACTTTATGTATGCTCAGTTGGCCATTATCCATGGAGAAGATATTACTCCTGCAGTTGAGATTGCCAATGGATCGCAGGTGGCCAGACAGGAGTATGATACACGGGAGACCTTCAAAAATTGATGAGAGTGTGCCCAGGGGCTAACATGTACTTTGGATACAACAATGAAAGAGGATGTTATATCCATGTCTATGATTATGATTATGATTATGATTATGCCAAGATTGACATGGATTTGATGAAGCAGGGAAACAATGCCCATGCCACCATCGTAGCCAGCTATTACCTGAATCATTGCATTGCTCTGGACTTGGAAGCAGTGCGAAAGGGGATACTATGGATTGCAGAGTGCCAGGGGTATCAGTGGATGCCAACAAGGGGCAGTCTCAGGTATGCAGACAGATACTGGAATGACATGGGCAGCATTTATCCGCAGACAAAATTCGAGAATACAACTGTTTTCACACCTGCCATCTTCAATGTCATCAAATCCATGATGCGGCCATTTATTCCACAAGATGTCTATTCCAAGATCAAGCTTGGCTGCCGATTTCCAGGGTTCCATGGACAGCGCTTAGATTCAGTCTACATGATACCAACTCCGCAAATTGCTGAACAACGTGTCCTCTCAAAGTGGCATGAGGCACTTCACTTGCAATACGCAAATGAGCAGTCTTTCACTTTATAGTTATTCCATGTATGGGATGGGTAGCAGCTAGAGTACCCAGCCACCCAACAAATTTTGTCTCTTCTGCGAGATCATGGATGGGAAGCTCCAAGCCTGCAGTAGGTTTGGCCTATAATAAGAGAAATTCCTTGGACTCAGTTCTATCTTTTTCTTTTGAGATAGCGAGGCCATAAATGTTGGGGGAACCAGATAA
Source organism: Seminavis robusta (assembly GCA_903772945.1). Classification (NCBI taxonomy): domain Eukaryota; phylum Bacillariophyta; class Bacillariophyceae; order Naviculales; family Naviculaceae; genus Seminavis; species Seminavis robusta. The sequence continues at coordinate 4,013 of CAICTM010002866.1, read as the reverse complement.
GATCAAACCGTACCTGTAGCCAATTGTACCCGAAGGATCCCAGCCACAAACATGTAGTAGGACATGTAGCTACTGTAGCTTGTAGCCCGCCGCTGAAGAGCAGCGCGGCAAAAAGCAGTGGCTCAACCAATCTGCAGCTTCTTCCGTCAAAATTGGAGCTACATGTATTTGAACTCCCGTGTCCCTTCTTTTACTACGTACCGGTAGATCTGAGCGGGTCGCTCATTTGGGTCGGGCTGCATGTTTGCTGCTCGGTCCTTGGTGGCAATTGGCAAGCAACCCACTACCAGTACATGTAGCATCGAGGGGCACATGTGCCGTATCAAATGCTGTGACAGCAAGCCAAGGAGAGGTGCGAGTTTGAGCAGACGGTATTCAAAAGGGATCTGGATGCCAAGATATCCAAACGAGACCACAATGTAATAATGGGAGCCTTTGGGGTAACTTTTGCTGGGCTTGTGTGGCAACACCCGTTAGCATGCTTGCACTATCATGCGCTTTGCATGCTCTCTCGAACTGGGTCGCCCTCTTACAATTCCGCCTCAACTTCAGACAGTTCCGAATCCAAAGCAAAAAGCAAAGTGGCAGGAAGGAAACGAAAGTTTTGATCCGGCTTGAAAAGAACCGTTGTCGGTGTCGGATCGCAACTGATCGCAACTGATCGCACCAGAGAGTGCTAAGTTCTCTTCTGTTGTGTTAACTTCAATGTAGGACATAGCATGACAATCTCCCCAATGCCGAAAGTGACTGCTGGTTCGGACTCGATGACCCAATCCTCGATCCGGCATGCTGAGCTATTACGCAGTTCGCTTTTTGCGGCCACATTTTAGCGAGAAACAAGCAGTGTGCAGGGTGCCAAATCCAAACTCTCACAAGTTTCATCTCATCAACCAAGAAAGCACTATAATCAACCAAGAGTCCATCATTCAATGGCCACTACTACTACATCCACACCACCAGCATGGAAGAGCGGTGCCGCTGGCTATACCGCTGGCGTCACTGGTGTCGTTCTGAACTATCCCCTCGATAGCATGAAAGTCTGGATGCAATGTGGTAGCGCAGGCGCGAATCGGCACTTACAGGGAGGAGCCAAGAAAAGCCAAGGCCGCGCCATCAACCGTGTTGCTGCCACTCGAACAGCCTCCATGAGCACTGTTGCATTTTCCTCTACTGTTGTTGAACCAAAATTACACCTTCCAAAGATATCTGGGACGATCCGTGCGCTCTATTCGGGAGTCTCGGTTCCCTTGGTCACGGGAGGATTGGTTCGGAGCATCAACTTTGCCACTTATGACACCACACGACGATTCCTTAGTTCGGACGGATCGGCATCGTCGTCCTTGACACATGTTGCCATGGCAGGTGCCGTGTCGGGAAATGTTGGGGCAATACTTACAGCACCGTTCACACTGGTCAAGACACACCAACAAATCCTTGGAATTGGCTTTCGGCAGGCCGTTTCCAAATCATTTATTACATCGTCTTCCTCCAAACTATCCAATCTGTACGTGGCATTTGGTCCTCATTGGCTTTCTGCCACCATTGGAGGAGCCTGTTATTACACAACGTACGAAGCGTGTAAGCAATCCATACTACAATTCAAAACAGAACAATCAGCAGCATCCGGAAAGGACCATCTTGTTAAGTTGACCATTCCCGAACGCATGGCATCGGCTGCCGTGACTGGGATTGTGAATTGGTCCGTCATTTTTCCATTGGATGCATTGAAAAACCGAATGTACCACCAACACATCATTGTGGGTGGCAGCAACAGCAGCAGCAAATCTGTCTTGTCCTCGGCCCAAATGGCACGACAAATGATACGGGAAAGATCCGTGTATCGAGGCTTTGCCGTGACCGTATTGCGGGCTGGGCCCATGGCAGCATTGGTGTTGCCAATCTACGACATGGCATTTCAATACTTGTTGGATCACTAGCTAGTAGAAACGAATGCAGTGAACTGAGGAGTTTTCATAGAAGAGGAGGACACAGCGGCAGTGCATGTAAGCAGAAACCTCATAAATAGAATAGAATAGAACATACAGTATATCACAAGATCACTTCACCTCCATTAGCTCAATCTTGCTTCCTACCAGGTCCCTTACTATTAATGTACCGGTACCGGTACCATGGTAGCGGTACCGTACCGGTATCTTTACCGGCCACAATATGTACGGTACCGGTACGTTGTACAGTGCACGTACTTGCAGCCGACCAATGCAAGCACGAGCGACGCACCAATTCCATCCTCGCAAAACTCACCATAACGTTGGCTCTGGTCCACAGTTGGGGAGGGTCGTTGGTACGTCTTCTTCTTTTTGGATCGAACTTGTGTGAGCTCCCGCTCACATCCTTGTCACTACTAGATAGAGTCTCGATAAAATCTGAACAATCGTCTCGTCCCCCATCGACGTAGACGGCGACCGAGAAGACTATAGCTGTCGCCGCTTCAACACATTTGTCCCGCGTCTCCGCATCACCAGCATATTTTCCTGATCATTCTTATCCTATGTTTAGTTTGTATACTTGTGTAAGGTAGTACGAATCATTGTGATACGGTATCATAGTCTCACTGAAGCACCAACACAGATGTACTTTACCGCGCTTCTCTGTACATGGAAGGCTCGTAGTTGATAACTTTGCTGGGGGGTGGCTGGTCTCCGAACACCTCTGGCCCGCCATCTTGTGGTTTAAAGATCAATGCTGCTCCATCGATGCAATACCTCTGACCAGTCTTAGCGGCTGAAGTCCCAACATAGACCCATCCATCGTTGAAGAGATCTCCTAAATGCCCTCCACAGGTACCACATCTCACTTCTCGGCCATTCAACGTGGCTCGTACAGGATCCAACTCTTCTACCTCCACACCAGGAAGGGCCGAAGCAAAGCTTGGCCAACCTGTATTGCTATTAAATTTATCATTGCTCGCAAAGAGGGCGGTGTTGCAACCAGCACAGCTGTACGTGCCACTATTATTGGCAGCCGTGAAGGTATTCAAAATGCTGCTCTTTTGGCGCTCGGTGCCACCCCGTCGAAGGATGTTGTACTGTGCCCCGCTCAACACGTAAGCCCATTCTCGCTCCGTGCGCTGGACGGTATATCCATCTGTTCGGCTCTTGATATTATTAGCATCCGCCGCGTGGGCTGGATCTATCTTGGTCGACGCTGCTGTTGCCAATGTGGTGATGGTAGTGTGCAGCATACGACGTCGCTCCAATCCGGCAGGAGCTGCCAGCGCCGAGGTTATATAGCTATATGTGGTTGCTACCAGTATGAACGAGGTGAGGAAGCACTGCATGGTCTTAGCTTGCAATGCTTAAGGGTATGTGTTATGGTCTTCTCCGTTGGCACAGCCGCCATTTCCATTATGCCGGAATGGCATGCAGCGAGACCTTGGGCCGGGATGAAAAACATCATCGGCCTGCGGTATTGCGTGGCTACGACGGCTGAAAAGCAGCTCAACTGGCTGACTGAGTCACTGCACCGGTACCGATAGTAAGGGGACCTGGTAGGTCGCGTCGTCCCGTCGTGGAACAAGCTTGGACACATGGGGGGTTTAGAGTCGTACCAGTACTAGCTAGCTAGCTAGCGCAAAGAAGCATGCACTCAAGTGTCAAGTGGATCCAGAACTCATGGCAGAACCGTGCATAAAAGAACGGACGGATCGACCCATCATAAAAAAGATGATGGCTGAAGCTCCAGATGAAAGCAACAACAACGCGTTGGGTGATGCCACTACCACTGCCAATTCTGGTAGTTCTCAACAGTCACACAAGGGAACAATGCATTTCCTAGACCCCAAGAAAGGAGCTGAAAAGTTAAAGGGAAAGATGCGCAGTCAAGCCACTGCGACGAATCAACCGAAATCCCCCCCAAAAAAAACTGAATGTCTAATAACGGATTCAGACGAGATGTGCTTGAGGACTACCCACGAGCTAGGGCTCGGGTATTTCCCACAGTCAAGTCTGCTCACCGGCCACACTGGCCTCCTGAGAGGGTGCGACGCCTGTTAG
>CAICTM010002865.1:0-10894 GCA_903772945.1 Seminavis robusta | reverse complement strand
AGATGGATTGGTGCTGGCACGGGCATCGGTCTGAGTAGTGGCACCAGCATTGGTCTGAGTAGCTAGGCATTGTGCCTCTTGTGTTGCCAAGGAAGAGGTGTACCTGTGGTGCCTGAGAAAAACTGGATTTGGCTCTTGTAGTAGGACAATAAACCTTGACTCAACTGTGGTTTGGAATCCACAAAGATGACCTCCAGGGACCTTGCTATGGGGCTGGAAAAGTCAATCTATGTCTGTTGGGATAAGGTGGACCAGGTACAAGGGCTGGGACCTGTTTCCTGTGTTGCCGTGGTGGTGGGAACTGCCTTGGTTTTGGTGGTTTTGCCACACTGGAAGCTAGCTTACTGGGATCAATGAATCTCCCCACAAAAGCTCCCAAAATTCAAGGTGAGATACCCACTGACTAAATAAGGGGTGCCTGTTTCAATGGTGGTACTCGTGTTGCCGCCGAGGGTGTCCTTGTCGACTCGTGGCTCTGCGAGTTACTCTCTTCGTGCAAATGGATTCTTCGTACGGAGCCAAGATCGCGAGTACGATTTCAATGACTCGACGACGTAAACACCTTAAAATGTGAGCGTGAATCCAGTTTACGAAACTGGGCCTGCTTTCGGATCGGGGAACCTTGCACGATAAATGCAGAACCGGTACAGGAAGCTCGTCGTATAAGTCTCCGAGCGAAACCAAAATCCAGGATCGAAAGGGAACTCTTTTGACGTTCCACGCACTGACTCAGTGCACGAACGATAAGTACCGTATCACTCGAATACTGCACAGGCGATTTGATTGGCTGATCGGCTTCCGTGAGATCGTTCCACGACGTTCCGTGTATTGCAGGAACCGTACAGGACAGAAACTCGTGACACTCGTAAACTGCACGGACGTTTTGATTGGCTGATCACGTTCCGCGGAGAACTTCCAGTACGTTCCGGTAAATCGCTCAAAACTGCACAGACGTAGTGAAAACGTTCCGTGGAATCCCTCAAGAGATAAGCCTCGAAATCAACAATAAATCACGTAACTCGCTGAGAGCGCTGAGAGCGATAAGACCGTTCAAAGAGAGATAAGCGTCGATCACCGTGATAAACAGCAGTTGCTTCTTTGGATGTAAAAGACTTGCACGGTTGCCAAAGCGGTGCGAAACAATAAGTCTCGGAGACTCCAGATGTTCCTTCACCGTACGACCGTAACGGCTTCTTCTTTCGAGTGAATTGGTTGCTTTTCCTCTCTTCCGTGCTTGGGTCTTCGGTGCTGCTACTGGTACGTTGCCAATGGCGTCGTTGTGGAGAGGATGCCTTGGAAAGTATAGGTTTTCTTCAAGGCAATGGGCTTTCTGTTGGAGTTGTAGATTGGAAGGTAATCAAGTCAAAGGTTCCTGTCACTGTGGTGGTGGCTGGAACTATCAAAATCGACCAGAAGGTTGTTGACTTTGGGCTTCAAAAGTAGGCTTTGAAATCCACTCCAAATTCCAATGAAACCAACTGTAACTGTACTGTAGCACTGATTGTTGTAATATGGAGAGCTCCTTGTCAGCCTGGAGACTCTCCTTCCCTTAAAACTGCCTGAAATCTATGCGTTCTGTTAATCCAATAAGTTTCTTGAAGGTTCAGTTCCAATACCCAAGTAGTGGACTGGGTCTCGCTGAAACCCTTCCTCAGGGACAGCGGTAGTCAGGCAGTTCAGGGAGCCTGGTCGTGCCTCAGGAGTATTCCAACACCTCCAGTAGGCACCAGACCAAGGACTTGGTCCTGTCAGTCAGACAGGAGGGCCAGCAGAGCTCTCTGCTGGGCCCTTTGGGCCAGCTCACCTCAGGAGCTGGGGACCTTCGTTATTCAATCGTGCAGTGGCAGTCTGGGAACAGTACTATCTGCTACCTCCTACTGCTTCTGCCCGGCCTCAACAGGATTGGTATCAACTGCTGCGGTATCAATGGGGCTACAAGCTAATCAGGATTGGTCTCAATCTTTCGTACTATTTTCTTAACTATGGTAGAAAGGACGATCCTTTCTTGCTGCTTTGCTGGAGATAAGCCAACTGTGCATGATGGAGTTGTAGGCCAGCATAGCTGTTGGAGCTATCTCTGACGGGATCCAGAGCTCTCGCTCCTAGACTTTATCGCGAAACCACTTCGGTCCAACAACAAGGCCAAACACCACACCGGTCTTGAATTCCCACCCAAGTCCAAGAAGATCAAGACTCAGAGCACAGCCACACTCAGGAGGTTCTTCCCAGGAGTTACCGATGAGACTATCAAGCGAACTCTCGATGCTACCACTCAGTATGGAACCAAGGGCGCCACTCAGGGAAGGACACTTAGAGGTCAGATCGTGTCTCCCAACCCCATCCTGAATATCCCAAGACGACACGAAGACGTAGCCACAGATACAATCTATAGCAGCACGCCAGCTATCGATGATGGGTCCACTGCGATGAAATTAGCAATAGGAGCCTCTATGGGTGCGCCACAGCTGTGCTGGTTTAGTCGGATGGAAACAATGCTTTTCATCGTGTACAGTCAATCAGTACACACAGCATTGCAGCCATGTGACAATTTGTATATAGCTGAGGCATGTCTATGTGTTGCAGAGAATACATACCCTTCAGCCTAGATACATTGGAATGTTCCAGACCAACAGTCCTCTCCTAGGGTCTCCAACTGTGGATATCCTCTCCAAAAGAGCCAGTTCTGTCAACTGGAGTGAAATCGTGGTAATGATGTTTAGCTTATAGTAAGAAAGATAGTAATGAAAGAGTAACCCCTGAGACCCAGTAGCACCGTCAGCCCTGCAGTAGATAGATTCCTGTGTGGTATGTGCTAGGGCAATGTAACCAGCTCCCCAAGTACTCTGAAGCAGTGATTGGGTAGCATTGAACCAGCTCTCTTTGAGCTGGCCTTTCAGCCAGTGGAGGAGATCTTCATCAACCAGAGATCTCCCTCCCAGCTCTTGTGTTCCTACAACTGAGCTCCCTGGCGGAGATTCATAGGATTAACATAGCCGCATAGCGACACACAAGAGTGGCTACATGACGCAGTGTGGAAGAGTGGAAGAGTGGAAGAGTGGAAGAGTGGAAGAGTGGAAGATCGACAACAAGAACTTCCGACGTGCCGAAAACTCGAATATCGACCAATTCGAGTGGAACCAAGCCCGTCACCTATCAACCAAAGGGTCCCGGACAAGATTCCATTGTTGCCATCTTGTTAATCACCCTGATTACAGCGGCCGATAGTGGAATAGACCGGCCAATCGAAAACAACATCATTGTCGATCTTTCGTACGGAACAAGCGATATTCCCAGTCGTGCTGTAACGTACCTCCTCAGAAACCGGTACTCACAAGGGACTCACAGAACCGGTACCGTAGCTCTTCCGAGTGACGTACTTGACGCACCTCTGTTCCGAAAGCAAGCCGAGTCACTGATCCGCCTCGATCCTCACAATTTCGAGGAAATTCCGAACTCTTCAGGAACCCGGAAAGCCTCGAAGATACCGTGGCTCCGTACGGATCTTTCATCCAGCCTATAACAGGTACTCGGAGCACCACGGCAACACCTTTCGACCTGTTAACAAGGTATCCAAGGGTAGTAGAGGATAGAGAAGGTCCTGCTTAGTCATCTACAAGCAGTGCAGCTTCCCAAATCCTCATTTTGGATTTCTGTGGTTGTGTTTGTACAGCACCTCTCCAGCCACACATACACACACCAACACCAACAATACTCATCCAACCGGTACCCTTCCAAGGAACAGCAGGCAACACCACTACACTACCACTACACCCTTACACTGTCTAGCCAGCGCACCAATCATCATGGGCCGCAAGAAGAAGAAGCAGCAGCAGGAAATGGATGCCAGTGACACCATGTCACTAGCAGCATCCAATGGCACCAACACACAGGACAACACCTACAGATCCAGTACTGCAGAGGAACCAGCTCCAGCTCCAGCTCCTCCTGTCAGAACACCTGTGGATCCCCCAGGCTGTTTGTTACCACCACACCACAGCGCCATCCCCAGCTTGGCTTCCTCCAATCTAGCCAACCATGACACAACAACAATGATCAGCCAACCTTTTGGGCAGCTGACATTGGCATTGACAGAGGCATCAAAGCAACTGCCCTTGATTCCTTCAATGCTCCTCTTCCCTCCATGGCATACATCCCATGGCTCTATTCCTAGAACACCTGTGTTATCCTCAAGCCCAGCCCTGAGTTAAAGGCTGGGAGGACCGATCAGAACCAGGCAGTTTGGAACAAAGCTTGTTGGGTGATGTTAGGACCCTCTTGGTTATCCATTCCAACTGCATTGTTGCCATGGATGTTGCCTCTCATCTATTGGAGATGGCTACTATGACCAAGTATGGGCCCCAATGGGAGGAATACACCCCCAACCAACAACAATCCCATCACACCCAGGGTGAGGACACTCCCATCAAACCTGCGTCCTCCACCATCCAACCTACTGGAGTGTCTCATCCCAGACACCGTGTATTCAGCCATCCCTCCAATAGCCAACCTTTTGTGCCTTGGAGGAGCAGTCAAAGAGGAACTCCATTCCCAATCCTCTGGGGAGCCAATGGCCACAACCACAGGTGAAGCAATCCATCTTCTCCCACATGCATGGCATGTCTCCCATGAAAAGGATGCAGGGAAGAAGTCCCAACAATGTAGCAGGTCCTGTTGGTTCAGAAAATCCAGACTGCTTTGGCGGCAATCCACAAGGTAATGACAACGTGGCCAAGGAGATCCTGATGGCACTGATCACTGTCCTGGAGGAGGTGGAGGCGGTGGCAATCCAGAACTCGGAAGTCAGGTACTTCCGTGCCAAGGCATATGCCACAGCCTACCCTATCTTAGTATCCAACAGGAGTTGACATCTTGGTATGATGCTTTCATCGTCACTAGCCAGAGCACAAGGCTTCTACAAGGTCTTCGACAACTGAATATGTTCCCATGACTGCCTGAGTATTTGCAGAACTCCTACGGATGAACCGTGTATCTATTGCTGTCCTCCGAACACTGTCAAGACAACCAATGGGATGTCATCATGAAGTCTCACTTCCATGATGCTGATTGCCTTTGCAATCCTGTGGAACTGATCAGGATGCACTGCATCAGTAGCAGGCTCCCTGGACATGTTGAGGTCCTTCATTGGCTTTCAAGTGTCCAGTACAGTCCAAGGCAGGGCTCTGATGTTGACTTTGTCATCAAGTTTTGACGAGACCATCACCCACTACAATGATGGTCACCGAGATCCTAGCGACAAGCTCAGTGACAGCATGCAGAAGCTGTTCCTGCAGCGTGCCTTCACTCGATGTCCAAGTCCTGAACTACATCAGTCCCGTGAGCGATGAAATAATGTGCCGTCATGGCTCCCCAAGAACGCTTCACTAACGAAGCCTACAAGGAGAACTCAAGAATGCCGCCACACACTACGATGTCAACCGCCGTGTTCCCGACTACCAACTAGCCAACCTAGGGACTGTTGGTGTGGAACCAGGCCATACCGGTGATGGGGGGCAGCAAATCCTCGGACTCCCAAGTAAAGATTGGTTCAAGCTTTCACCCGCCGGCCGCCAAACCTGGTGCAAGTTCTCTGATGCCGACAGACTAGTCCTGATAGGTTCGACGCCGCCTGTAGTTGATCCCAAGAGTGAAGCTGACCCAGCAGTCGGGGATACCTTGGACTCTCCCATGGCAGAAGACAAAGCCTTCAAGGGCAAGTCCAAGATGGATTTTTGCCTGGGCAATTAGTGTTTGTGTCGCACTGTTTGAGCCCAAGGTACCCATGCACCGGCCATGGCTGCGTGGTAGCATGTCACCCTCATATGGGCTACCTTCCGCAGGAAAGGGCACCGTATGACAAGTCACCTTGCTAGATTTGTCATAATGATTCAAGCATACCGTATTGTGATTTACAACTTGTATATTGTCACCAGTGGTGTTAAAAGACTCATCTCTGCCTTAGATGTATGTGTTGTAACGTTTTTGTCACCACCGTATTGAGCAATAATGACTAACGATTTCTGATGCCCCTCTGAACTTTATGGGGAGACAAACAGATGGCTTCTAATCCAATTCCAAGCTATGGGGCAAGTATGGGGAGACCAAGTGGCATCCTTACTGACGTCCAAGTGCAATAGGTTCCTTGTGAATGGGGAGTATCTACAGATAGCCTCAAGACATATTCAACACACACCTTCGCGAGTGACCAACCCAAGGTGGATGTGTATTGTCCATCCCAATAAGTACCTCTGCGCACACTACGTCCGTCCTAGATCCTAACACCTTTTCTCTCTTGGAAAACGATGGCAACCCAATGGATTTGCTTTGGAGCCAGCCGTGTACTTTGGAGGGTTTGAGATAACAAGTGTGATGTCCCTTCCTTTGTCCCAAGTGGGTACTCAGCTATGGACACCTTGATGAATTCAAGAGGGCTGCTGACTTTGTATTAAGTCACAGCCAAGGTCCAAACTGAGGAACCAGATGCTCCCATTTTTGTGGGAATGTCGAGGAATTACCCAGACATAGAGAAGCTTGTTGACGCCCCCGTTTGATGACTCGAATTCAGCGATGAAATTAGCAATAGGAGCCTCTATGGTGCGCCACAGCTGGCTGGTTTAGTCGGATGGAAACAATGTTTTATCGTGTACAGTCAATCAGTACACACAGCATTGCAGCCATGTGACAATTTGTATATAGCTGAGGCATGCCTATGTGTGCAGAGCATACATAGCCTTCAGCCTAGATACATGAATGTCCAGCCAACAGTCCTCTCCTAGGTCTCCAACTTGGATATCCTCTCCAAAAGAGCCAGTTCTGTCAACTGGAGTGAAATCGTGGTAATGTTGTTTAGCTTATAGTAAGAAAGATAGTAATGAAAGATAACCCCTGAGACCCAGTAGCACCCCAGCCCTGCAGTAGATAGATTCTGTGTGGTATGTGCTAGGCAATGTAACCAGCTCCCCAAGTACTTTGAAGATGATTGGGTAGCATTGATCCAGCTCTTTTGAGCTGGCCTTTCAGCCGTGGAGGAGATCTTCATCAACCAGAGATCTCCCTCCCAGCTCTTGTGTTCTACAACTGAGCATCCCTGGCAGAGTCATAGCCTCACATGAAAATCCGAGTTCAGCAGGATGGCGCTCCTGCTCATTTTGACGAGAAAAAGGATGAGGAATGGATCGAATATCTCCCTCCGGACCAAACTAATCTGCAGGTATGTCCGCGCCTGGAAGTTTGTCGTCAGAGATTAAAAGAGTTAGTGGCAAGTCCCATAGACGCCTTCCTTTCATTAAAGCTTACCATCCATGTATAATATGTATGTTCGATATTGGAGTCCTGTCATTGGAATGAGTGGTTGATTGTCGCCACAATTTCGCCCTTACTTTAGCCGCCAATTCAGTAAGAGTGGAAGCAGTTCCACCATGGCGGCCAATGCAATGTTTGTCGTGAACAATAAGAAGAAGAGAGAGATGTCGACGCTGCAGCGGAGGAGCCTCTTCCTCATGGCCAACAGCATCCATGAAAACGGAAGAGTGAAGAGAGGATTTTTCAAATCCTTTGCTGAAGCCAACGGTGTGGCGCCAAGAACCGTTTCAGCCACATGGCATAAATTGCGCGCAAAGTTTGAGGAACAACATCCAGAGGCAACAATATCGAAGAAGCCATCTCCAGCATTAGCCATATATAGTTATCGTTCAGAATCCAAGAAGATATCACAGTGCAAGAGATCAGCGTGAAATGGATGCAGCGTAAGCTGTGGGTTTGTATAGGGTACGGTTGCAAGCGAGGTCAGAGTGAATAAGATAGAGACCATCTCGGGATCCTGCGGCTGAATAATGCCGAGACAGAGCTTAATATCACCATTGATGAATGAGAGAAGAAAGCTGTTGTCCGTGGTCTCTCTGCTCCACTCTCACTAGCCACAGAGAAAATGGTTTAGCTACTGCCTGAACAAATTGAGGACTACGATCAAGGAGGCTGGCATACGAGGAGTCAAATCTGAACTGCAAATTCGAGACACGCGTCGGACTGAGGCGTCAATGGAGGGTGAGAAGTGGTCCAATCGTCAGCAATCAGGAAGACGTTCACATTGGATGAGAAGTAGAGTACATCTCAGCGGAAAGATATCCGTGAAGAAGGAAAGCGAGGCTGCAAGCACAAGGGCTATATCAGCAAGATAATGTTCATGAGTGCGATCGCTCGACCACGGACTCTTCCAGATGGAACTTACTGGGATGGAAAGATTGGCATTTGGCCATTCGGCAAATTCGAACCGGCAAAACGTGACAGTGTCAACCGGAAAAAGGGAACTCTTGAGTGGAAGAACCAATCAGTCGACACAGAAGAGTACCGGTCCATGATGCTGAACAACGTCATCCCAGCAATCTGCAACAAGTGGCCAGCTGGAGAGTTCTCGAATCCTCACATGAAAATCCGAGTTCAGCAGGATGGCGCTCCTGCTCATTTTGACGAGAAAAAGGATGAGGAATGGATCGAATATCTGGAAGCGATGGGCCTTACCGACAAGCTTGTGCTGTACACTCAGCCACCCAACTCACCCGACCTCAACTGCAACGACCTTGGTTTCTTCCACGCCATTGATGCCGTGTACCAACGTGAAAATCCAAAGAAACATGGCGACATCATTGCCTGTGTTGAGAGGGCATACTGGGCATTCGATCCAAAGAGGCTCAACCACATCTGGTTGACACACATGTCTGTCATGAACGAGACCTTGAAAGCCCATGGCAACAACGACTTCAAAATTCCTCACATGAAAAAGCAACAACTTGAGCGAAATGGGATGCTTCCTAAAGTTCTCGATGCCGTAGAAGAAGCCCGCGACATGCTGCAGGTAGCCCAGAGTGATGCAGAGGGAGCCATGGTGGAATGAGTGAAGTTAATAGAGTGCATCGAGCGGTAGGGCCGTCGTTTTCATCATTGTCGACTTGGTTGGATTACAGAAATAGTGGGTCGAGCGAAATGAGATCCTCAACCATACGGATGACGTCAACCGGTTAACTGAACCGTTGGTTTAATTAGGTGCGAACTGAACCGTTTAGGTCTATGTATCCATTCCCTTCCGAGTTGGCCGTGCTAGCGTAGAAAATGTACCAGGCCCACGTAACTACACTCTAACGGTTTGGCGTGGCTGGAGTTACATACTGATTAGTTTGGTCCGGAGGGAGTATTGATAGTTGAAGCCTTGAAGCGCCCCAGTTGTTGGCTATTGTTTTCTGTTACGTTATCCACACAACTGTCTGACTGGCTGCATGCAATAATGGCCAGCCAGCTGGGGTTTGCACATGGTACGCTGTACTGGTATTTCGCATGCTTGTACATGGGTACTGCCGGGAACTGGAGGTCGCTGGCTGCTGGCTGCCTCGAGACACGATCTTTGGATCATCTGCTTTCTTGAGTTGTTGCCTCCCACATAACATACATGTACTCCAATAAAAGAACGTCAGTCAAGGTCAGAACCAAACTTTTAGATTTCAGCCAGCCAGCCAGCTAGCTAGACTAGTCAGTTCACAGAGCTGTTCACGGCCAAGAATTTCTGCCCAGCCAACGTTGAGATATATATTATGCACAAGTACAAGTATGACATACCGTAGCTAGCGAGTTCATGAAGAGGCCGCCACTTTGCCCACCAATTCCATTGGTCATCGCTCACCAATACTGGTACTACTAGCTAGCTAGTACAGTACTAGCTAGCTACTAGCTAGCTAGAGTAATTGCAATTGGCAAAATTGGAACCCACCGGTCCACAAAGGTCGCAATATTCGAACAGTCGATAGAAAATTCGGATGAACAACGAATTTTATTTCTTTGAGCCATCCAATCCGCAATCAATCGAGTCGAGTCCCACTTGACATACTCGACTCAAGAACTGAGGTCAGTTCGAGAAGAATCGAATCGAATCGAATCGATCGGAGAAAAAGGAAGGGATGTCCAATCCCGCTTGGATCAACCTCTTGTTCTTGGTGGTTGAATCGAGTACTGGAGCACTTGTACTCCGTAACCTAGTGCATGGAAACAATTAAGAGGTTCACGCATTGACGCTTGACCTCATGTAAGCGGTCTGAATTCGTTTGTTACAGCGTCTTTACTTTACTTACTGAGTATGAAAGATTGATACTGCTCCGAATTGCCCATTGACCCGAAGCTTGACGAATGAACTGGTAGTAAGTGGATACTGGAGTACATGTATGTTATGTACTAGCTAGCTAGTACATAGTAGACTATTAATATACTAGCTAGACTAGTAGTACAGTCGTACTCGAGGATGGAGGATGGTGGATGGAGGAGATAACGTGAGCAGTAAGTGTGACTGAGTTGAAATAATTGGGTTCCTATTGTTCTGGGGCATAAATCGTTTGAGAGCAGGCCCTTTAAACGAGCCACGTCACTGTGCTTTAAAGTGAAAAAGAATCCACGTTAGCCGGGCGGAAGAGTGAAACAAGGCAAAAAAGCAGGAACCTTTATTTTTTAAGCAATGCACAGTGGTCGTTTTGAGGTTGGAGTGGAGTGTGAGTGGAGTGACCTGTGAGTGTGAGTCGAGTCAGAGCAGATCGCATGATCGCATTGATTGATAGATTGTTGATTGATAACCTTCAACCATCATCGCCTCCGCAGAATAGAAGTACCACATACTGAATGATGCTTCCTCAACAGACAACAATGGTTTCGAGTTCGAGTAACAACAAGAGCAACAACAACAAGAGCAACAGCATGGGCATGAAGACTCTAAAGGCTGGTAAGGGTACTGGTATGCATAGTAGCGTAGGTGTAGGTGTAGGTGTAGGTAGTACTGGTAGTGCAGGAGGAGCAATGCCACTGATTTGTGTGCCTCAGTTACACAAGAAGCGATTTCACCGCGAGAAGAAGAACATGAAGTTGC
>CAICTM010002864.1:0-10895 GCA_903772945.1 Seminavis robusta | reverse complement strand
AAAGAAGAGCATAGCATCGCCCTCAGCACGATGATGTCGGAGTACTATGCATTAGCCACCTGTATGATGAAGGTGATCCCATTGCGCAACCCAGTGAAAGCTGTCGCCAAAGGGATGGGCATTAATTAGCATTGCTTGACCTCGTTCAAGACCACTGTCTGGTAAGACAACGTGGGAGCTCTAACTCTGGCAAACCGGGAACCAGGTAAAAGCACTCCTCGCTCAAAGTTATATGATGTGAAGGTGCATTGGTTCCGCAGTCATCTCAAGCCTTGTAAGCTCGAGGTGGCGAAAATCGACAAAGCAGACCAGCTCGCTGACATGTTCACCAAACCCTTAGCGAGAGAAGATTCGAACGGCTTCGACTTCGTTTAATGGGCTGGTAGACGTGCTACAGTTTTTTTCAGCTCGCGGAGTAAGATATTTTCTTCTCCTCTGGCTCGAGCTGCATGTTGTCTAGCGTTGGAGCTAGCGGAAGATATGTTGGCGTCGTTCTCTGGTGCGCACGTATTGAATTGCGCGCGACAAGCTATGAATCTTCGCAAAGAGGGAGAACTTCCTTTTTTTTCTTTTCGCGAACTTCCAACTCTACGCTAAATTGATTGCGTCACGACAAGGGCATCCAACGTCACCATTCACGTCGCGCAGCGATCTCCACTGCTGTAATTTTCAAATTCAAGTCGTTGCTAGCGCAAAATAGTTGAATTTTCCATTGCTGGACGTCGAAAACTACCACGTCTTGAGAAATCCACGCCAATCATACACTCGTTTTTGCGAAGTTGGGTTTCGCTCCAGAGTAGCTTTCATACAACAATCAACTTTGATTTGAAGGTCTCATCAAAATCGTAATGTGGTATCCTATCAATTATGAAGGATCTTGCTTATCGACCTACTGAGCTGCACATCAGCCTGGCAAATTTTATTATCTGTGCATATCTTACTGCCATCTTGAGATCACCATGAAGCGCACCGGAAAAACAACCAAAGCAACAAGAAAACCGTCGCAAGGTGCTTGTGGTACTCCCAAGCAAGTTCAGTTGCTGCTGAAGCATCCTCCGAAGAAGCCAGCTTCCAAGAAGGATACCGTGAAGAAAGCAGCTGGGAAGAAGCAAGCTACCTTGAACCCAACCGCGGTTACCCCTGTTGCAAAGGCCGCACCTGCTGACAAGGTTGACGTAGGAACGTTGCTACAAGACCCTGTTCCGTCAACAAGTCCTCGCCCCATGTAACAGCCAGCCTGGTCTGTTCACTCAGGTCGCAAATTCAGCTGCTGCAGTCTCCGACACTTCAGCAGCATCAAACAACGACGACTCGGTCTCCGTAAACCAGCGTCGTGGAAGACGTCGCCGCTCACTTCCAAGAAAGGTTCCCAAGACAACTAGAGCTGGAACTGCCGTCGCGATCAAACAAGAAAGCAAGCCTGCGGTAATGACAGCTCGAAGCTCGATACCGACAAGCCTGTTGTTCTAGTTCGATGCCGTCCAGCTCAAGATAGCAGTCGCAACCTCACAGTCGAGATGGTCGGGAAGCGTTGGTTCACGGACTTCCTTACAACCCACCAGGTCGAAGATCGTGGTCTGAGCGGACTCGACATCGAGACCAAAATTGGAGGTCGCTCCGCGCTCATTTCCAAGCTAGTGGCTTTCATGAAAGACACTGTGTACAAGACTCGTATCCCTTCTGTCACGAAACGTCGAACTTGTCTCCAGCATTTCATGCGCACGGGAGTTCAACTTTGGGGTCTCACCATTGAAGAACAGCGCAAGGTGCTCTCCCAGGAGGACGGGACGTGCTACGCCGCCTCGGAGAATGACTATGAATGGAACGACCCTGAGCAGCCATTCATTGAAGTTGACGACGACAATGATGAAGAAGAGGAGCAGGACGAAGACGAGGACGAGCACGAGAGCGAGAATTAAACGAGGACGAGGTTGATCTACGAAAATACAAGAGATGGAGCCACTACCACTACATTGCATGTTTGTGTTTGTTTAGAGTTTGACATCGTTGTGCAGCAAAGAGGACTACGGTACAAAATTTGCTACCCCGTTCGGTTCAAGAGGGAGTGCGAGAGGAGCCAAAACCAGCTGGTGGTTGGCAATCACGAGGTGAACCTCCCGGGACTCGCTAGAACGAGGTAGACGTAGAATCCCCTTTTAATTTTTAGCTTATTCTTTTGTGTCATCCCATGTCTACATCGTACTGCACATCGGCCTCCGTTCGCATCCTTCCTGTGGCCCTGTCTGTGGCAGAATCCAACGGCCACCAGACGTGGATTTCGATTTGATTCGTGACTTGCTTTTAAAAAATTTCTTTGGTGGTGCACTGCGGCTTGATGTTTGGGGGCAGAAGAGGAAGAGAAGAGCTCTTGTCGGCTCTGTTGCTTTATTGCAGTGTGCAATCTGCCAAAGCGAGCTCATCGAGCACTTACCCAGCCCCACAAAAGACAACGGCTCGACTGACTCAGGTAAGCTTTGCACTTGATTGCATTCAACGCTGGTCGAAGACGAGGTAGGTTTGCACGCCAACATGAAGCAAACGTCGCGATTTGCCCCCAAAAGACGCAGACGGCAAGGATGTTCAAGGAAGCTCCTCGTCGTCTGCTTCCTACAGCTGCTCGTGGGTCGTCCTCAAGCACATCTCGTCTGAATCCGTTATTAGACGTTCAGTTTTTTTGTTGCTTCCTATAGCTGCCTTGGATAGAAGCCTTTTCAAAGGCATCAGCTTCGGTCTCGCTTACGACTAGGATCGGCCTAAATGCACACAACATCACAAAATACCGGTACATCGCGCAACGGATGAAATCTATCTATTCTCTTTCTTCGTTCGCCCTTCGATCTGTCTTGCACAGAGACTTCTCCTTTTCGCTCTCTTGATAGAGCCCCCCCTGTTTCGGCTCCTCGGCTGGTCCAACCCAACTTATGCAGATCCGCTGGTGCCGGCCAGTCTCCGGGATGGATAAGCTCTTCGCGTGTGTCGCTTTCGTAATGTTTGTTGAACGTACGCGCACCTCGGGTCCAGGAGGGAGACGGACCGGGGGTGGGTCCAGGAGTATGGTATGGTCTCTCCGAGATCAAAGCTATCGTGGTTTGGTGTGAGCCGAGACAGCAAAGAAAAGGTACCCAAACAGATGGACCAGGGGCGGGTCTGCTAACTTGTCCTTGCTGGTTGGGCATCGTGTTGGTCCAGATGGCTGTCGGACGTGGTGCCCGGAGGAGTGCGTAGGTTCTAGATACAGCGTACCATAGCTACTGGCCAATAGTCCTAATTTGAAGCCAAGGTGCCACCATCAATGGCGTCGTTGGTATCACGTCGTCGAGCAACTGCTTGGAATGTTCTACAGCAGTGAGTTGCCAAACGCCACAACGATGAGTTTGTTTCGTCAAATCCAGCAAACATCAGAGAAGAGAGAATGACTTCCAGAGTAGTCGCGGTCCTCTGAAAGAAAGATCGAATCGAGCCCCAGAAACCAAGCCCCCAACATCCATCACGAATTCAGACATCAGGGACAAATCAACCAAGATCCCGGCCGCCACCATTTCCCAAGGAAACGAAAACGATACAGGTAGACAGCAGACGAGGCTCGGGTTCGTATTTACCATGGTTTCTCCGCCGTCACTGCCGATGCATGCAGCATGCCTTGCTGTTTGCGTCATGGGTGAGGGAGACACCAAAGCATGGACCTACTACGCTGGTTGTCGAACCGGAAACATGGCTTTTACTATCATCCTGGCTGCACCCATCTAGCTACTAGTAGTGGGTTCTACAACATGTAACCTGCACGTTCGGCGTTCGGCTCCACGTATATCTTGTCAGGACCCCCAACAAGAATACTAAACGGCAGGAAAGAGCCAGGCATTGCGAAGAGGAAGAAGCTGTGCATCGGGATTCGGGATTCGGGATCCTTGCGGTGGGTGCCTCAAGAGGAGAAGCTGTGGCTCCGGAACAGAAACGGGAGTTCCGAGTGTCAGCAACGAGAGGAAACAAAACCAAAATATCAATCTCAACGCTGCGATGAAACAGTGAATGCGTGAGCTAGCTAGTTCTTGCCAAAACAGTGATCCAGCGACCTCTGCTACTAGCAGTACAGCCAACAGCCAAGAACATGTTGGCTCCTTCCGGATCATCGGACAGGCAAGACTCTTTTTGTCCTCAAGTCATTCGCTGCCGGCGCACAAAAATTTAATAGCTCCCTCAACTGACTGACTAGCTCTTTAGGATAGCAGAAGTCTTTCAGTCTTTTTGAGCCAGCGGATGCCACGAAAGGGGAGATGATGATGAATGTTGGGGCTCTATAACAAAAACAACTACTCAAATTCCAAAGAATCGTGTTGCCTTCTGCCTTTTGTGTGTTGAGACCTCAAACTCCGACGTACTATTAGTACCCGACGTACCACTGGCCATGTAAGTTGTCGAGGAGCAAAAAGTGTCAATAAACGCGAATAAATTTGCTGGGACTTTGGAAGGAAGGCATCTCTAACAAGCAAAAGCCCCAGAAGGTGTTCAGTGGAGAAGCGTCTTGTAAGTACCAAAATGATTGGGTCATCAGACGGCGCCTGTCTGCCAGGACCCCTCTATCTCACTGTTGCTGTCGTGGCGTCTGCTTTTGACCAGTTATTTGGTGGTGCAAGTCTTGCTCTTGCTGGACCACCGAGTCCAGTTCGATCGCTGTGCAAGGTGGGGAGCTGTGCGATATTTATTACGAGGGCGTCTGAGTTCCAATTATCCACCGACGACATGGCACTTAACTAGTTCCA
Organism: Seminavis robusta; assembly: GCA_903772945.1. Classification (NCBI taxonomy): domain Eukaryota; phylum Bacillariophyta; class Bacillariophyceae; order Naviculales; family Naviculaceae; genus Seminavis; species Seminavis robusta. Next base: position 6,138 of record CAICTM010002864.1, on the reverse strand, counting down.
AGAATAAAAAGAATAGATCGGTTAAATCTCAAAAGACCCATCTACACACTTTCCGAAATTAGGTATAGGGAGTGTTACGAGGAATCCTGTCTCCTTAAATACTTGAGGAATGCAACCAAGATCAAAGATATTGTCCTTGAAAAGCCCGGCTTCAGTACGAACCAACTGGAGTACTGAGGGTAGATAGCATCGACCAAGCCCCGACACACAGACCCAGATGCAGCGGGTTGAAATGCCCTTCAAGCATCGCACTTCTGTGTTGGATTGGAGACGCTGTTTCTCTCATAAATTGTAAGAGTCGCATATCCCATCCACACTCACAATGTACGCTCCTCTCTCCATTAACCAAGCTCCAATCTGCTCCACGACCACAGGCCAAAAGCGAAAAAGCGATACTACTAGCACCATGTTCGACCGCCGAGAGATTCAAGTATTGCAATTCCTAGAAGCAGCAACAGAACAACAACCCAAAAAGATGAGGTTCGAGGACATTTGTAGCCCCCGCAAAAGACGGGTTCATTTCCAAGCACCGGAAGCAGATAGCATTGTCCACTACGAGCGGCTTCCTCTTCACGAAGGAGCTGAGCTCTGGTACTGCCGCGGGGAACTCAAGGCCATCCACAAGGAGATCTTTGTGTCTCTCATGGAAGTCAAAAACGGCAACCTGTCCGACTTTCAATTCTCCGCACGCGGCCTCGAAGAGATCCGCAAGCGCAAGCCCCACAAGAGACAGATGCGACGCAAGGAATACATTGCCAGTGTAGTCGCCTTGAGCCGCGAACAACGACAAAACGGCATGGGACACGTGCTGGACGAGGAACTCCGGGACTTTGCCGTCTCGCAGAGCCGCAGCGCCACCCTGAGGGCGCAGCACTACGCCGCCTTGGATCTTGATGAGGCTCGTTTGGTTTACCAAGAAACCTTTCAGCCACGAAACACACTAAAAACAACGGAAGCTACAGCTCCTCGAAGAGTCCCTTGTCCGGCACCTCCTGCCATGACCACCACCACGGATTCGATTGCGCGATCAGCCTGATCGTGAAACCGAACCGTCGCAATCTGAACATACAGTGGTACTACAACGAAGGGACACACAAAGCAAATCAAGGAGCACCATTACTAAAGATACTCTCATAACTCTCTAATACCGACACTTACACACACACAATATCATACAAACATACATAGCTGCATCAACAATGGTCATCAACTGAGGTCATCCGACAAAGGCAAGAGCAACAACCACACCAGGCTAGGCGAAACGTTGCTAATACTCCTTTCTTATCGTATCTTATCTTATCTGTGCACGTAACGTACCGCTCACCAACAAACATACTTAGTTCCCGCCTCTCTTAGCTCATCTTTAGCTGTGCCAACCACATCACATTCATCAACAAAGATCTTTTGGTCGGAAGAGGCAAGGGAAACCACGCCGGTACCAGGTAAAGGCGGACTTAAAGCAACGTTGCTAATACTTCAGTCTTATCCTCTCACATCTTATCAGTGCCCGTACCGTACCGCGCGCTCGCCAACTGAACATTTGCTTGCTGTCAGACAGGCAGAACACCCTTTGTAAAGCTAGCTAGGAGCAGAATGAATTCCAATCCACCATCCAAACTTTGGCTCCGTCGCTTCCACACCGTTGTTTTAATTTATGGACGTCCAAACGGGAAGATCCAATCTGGTAAGCGCAGAGCAGGTTTCCCGTCGTCGTCCTCGCAGTACTCCAAACAATCTTGACCCTTCACCTTGGACAAAAAGTTCTTCCAACTTGCCTTGGTCGGATCACTCTCTAGTTCCTTGGCCACCTTTTCGCGGCCATGGGCTTGGCCATCCGAAAGAATATCCATCATCTTCTTGGCCTTGGCTCCCGTCACCTTCTCCTTGGCCATTTCCAACTGCTCTCCATTGGACTTGGCCACATCCACTTCTTTGGCATTCTCACGGCCCAAGACTGTCGGCGTAAAAAACTCCACGTCCACAACCATATACTCCTTCTTCTTGAGCGTTGTAATGGCGTTCTTGTAGGTGCCAGTTTCAGAGGGGAAACCGCACATGGATGCCACCTTCTTTCGTGGTGCTTTGTCCTCACCACTCTGGACGCATACAGCGTGGGTATTGTCCAGAATCTGCTGCCAAAGAGGAGGACCTCCTGCTTTTTTCTTGCTATTGGGTGCGCTATGCTTGGCCTTCTTTTCGGTTTTTTTCTTGGTTACTTCGGTCTTGCTTGACTTGTCCTTTTTGGTCTTGGTGGGGGGCATGGTTGATACCGTAGCTTGCTATCTGGTCTGGCTGTGGAGAGCAAATGGAACCGATGAACAGAGTTTTGTGAGAGCTCTTCAAGTTACTTCGATTTGGTGAGACGGCGAGGATGGGTTGACTGAGAGTCCACGCTAATTCCACGGTAAAAACCAAATTAGCCAGTTAGGCTGCAGTAGCGTGGAAGTATTTCGATTATTCCCCCCTCAAACATTAGATTCTGCTATTGTAATACCAGGAAAGCAACCGGACGACCATGCATACTAGTACTTGCACCTATGTATACCGGTAGCATTGTACATGTACTAGCATTAGTATCCCAACACACATGGTTTAGTTTTAGTGGGTGGTGAGGTGGTGAATGACCAATTGGACTGAGAAATATCTGATGTTGAGGATGATGGGTAAGAGACTACCAGCACAAAAATGGAGGACCAGGGCTTCTTAATGGGGACGAAGAGGGCACTAGCACGCAATTACCTCCAGGACGCTGTATCAGAGGATTCTGACCCAGGTCCCAGATGATCAACTCTTTTCTTTGGAGGACAGAGCATTGGAAACTTGGTGTGGTGATGCCATTCCAATGATGCTTATTAGTTAGCTGCAGATCTCGTGAACCTGTCTCGCCAGCACGCTTCTGTCCAGGCCAACCAACTGCCAGTTCCTGACCCAGAGGGAGACAGTCAATGTGAAAACCTTGCGATACGGTAGTTTCATAGATATGCACACCAGTGCAAGAAACTTTTCCGGTTCCCTGACAGGCCAGAAGGAGTTCATCTACTGGGTAGTAGGCCTAGCTAGCCTCTCTGCAAATCCCGGCTAGATTGGTACGACTGTAGGCTTTGCTCAGCTGTCAACAAACGTATGCATAGTTCAACCATTCCGTCTCTGTTCCGATCGTTGGCTGGGCCAAAGTCGTGCAAAAGATCCCTTTCACATGAGTGACCTTGACAGCCAAGGACGGAGTTGTATGTGTCAAACTCACTCAATCCACTAGACTAATAAAGAGATACCGATATCGACATAATGTGACCCTGTTGGCGCCCAAAACTGTCTGCCTGTTTACATCATCTGCATCTAGCTAGCTAGTACGATTGGAATTCAAAAATCTAGAACTATCAGTCGAAGAGGTGATGGCACTGGATCTCTTACCGGTCTTCTACGCGATCGTTTCCTAACTGTTCACTCGTGGTTCTCCGCACGCTTTGAAGAAATTTGGAGGCATTCAGCTCACAAAATCAAGTCGAAGCCGGTGTGAACGAACAAAGCAAGAAGATCTAGCTAACCAGCTCGAGAGTAATAAAGTGGTATCCAAACATCCAAGCTATAAGCACACAAAAACCAACAACAACAAAATGAACCAACCATATCAACTTGACTGGGCCAATGCAGCTTCCGGTGAGTCTCGTCCAAAGGATGTTGTCATTATTTGTGTCGGTTGACCATGTCACTTTCTAACATTTTCTTTTTGCCTTGTCCACAGGAAAACGAGTTTCTGCAACAAAACGCCGTGTTCGCTTCCGCTTTGGCTTTTCCAACCCTAAAGCTGTCGCTCAGGGCCGCACTGGTGTCGAATGCCGCGGTGAAGAACACGAGGTTGGCCTTGTTTGGAGTCTTACAAGCGGAAAGCGTGTGGTTGCCTTTGACGGCAAGGAAGTCCACTTTTCGCTTGGAAAGCGTGGAGAAACCAAGTTTGAAGCGACTTGGCCCATGGATGGTGGGCACATCTTGAAGATCGTTGCTCATGCCACACCTCCCCTGCGTTCCTCGCCAGGTTTCAAGCAGTTTGACCTGCTTCTGGATGGCATGTCCTTCTTTGACATGCCCAGCGTATACGAGCTGGGTGCCCACAACCCCCGACGTGTTGCATTCGCCGTCTCTCCGTCGGCACATCAGCATGCCGTCTCGCATCACTACAATCAGCCCAATCCAGGGTCGGAACGCTTTGCCAGCAGAATGAGCCACTTTGAAGATGCTCACTCGATGAACAGCGGCAGCTTTTCCTCCTTGGAACCCGTCCAGGCTAACGGATTTTCCGGTCCTGCCCGTCGCAATACCTTGGACCCAGTTCCTGCTGGGCGTCATGCTCCTGTGGTTGTGGTGCCTCCTGAGGATGTGTTGTCGGAGATTCCGCGAGGAACGGATTTGTTGGCGGTGCCTGCTGCTGCAAGCAATGTTCCCGATGAATTCACTCCTGTGGTCGTCCAGGCTGCGTCTCCTACCTTTCAGGATGTATCCAATCAGATTCTGAGTGCCTATGGTCCCCCGGCAACCTCCACGGGCCCTCCGACGTTGGCCTATGAGCCTCATACTCATTACCAGCCTGCCCCACAGCAGCAGCTGCAGCAGTACCCTGCAAGTGTCCCCAGCTCTACCCAGCATCAGTACTATGGTGCTGCCTTGGTCTCGCCGGATGCCTCTATGGCTTCTGCTAACAGCGGCTTTCAAGTGCCTCAGCAGCGGGAAATGGTGGTCAATGAAAAGCCTGTGGAATCGCCAACCCCCAACCAGACTATTGCCCCTACCATGACTATGATGAAACCATTGGAGCTTGCGGAGCTTCGCGACTCACCGCCTCCTATCGGTGCAATGGATCAAGCAGTGCACAACCTGGTCAATCTACATGATCTCATGGAAATCAAAGCCACTCCTGAGCAGATCAAGACAAAGCGTCAGAAAGAGTTGATGGTCAAGAAGGAGCACAAGTCCCGTCCCAAGCCCCCTGCAATCAATGACTATCATGTGGGCAGCAATGCTTCATTGGCGGATATTAAGCAGCACAAAAAGCCCAGTGCTCCACCCGCAAAGGAGGTCATGAAGATGCATGCATTTGATCCCGCTGCCGCCCAAGCGGGAATGATGGTGGTCTACGGACAGCCTCAGCAAGCACCACCAAGTATCCCCGCAGCAACAGGGTTTGGTGCCGGTGCTTACAATGGTGGCTACCGCTATGCTGCTCATGTCCGCGCAGGATACTAAATTGAACGGGAGCTTGAGAGAGAAAATGAAGAGGGGCCCAGCCCAGTACAGTTTCCTCGTGCGCCATAAGATTGTTTGCTATTGAGCTTTGTTGCAAATTAAGATGCATTTTAAAACAAAAATTATAAGAAATAAATAACCGATTGAAACGAAGATGCATTTCTGGTGCCTGATGCAGCTTGCTGTTGTTTTGTGACATGGAGTGGACTTTTGGTCTTAATGCAAAGCTGTACTACTTTTTTCTTTTTGAAGTTGCACTCTAAGTTTCCATTTCGTCAGTCTCAGCATTCAAGAGGCGTCCACTGGCATATCCACCCTGATGGTTGTCGTATGTTTCGGGACGAGCCATTTCTCCTTGTGCCCTCTCGGTCCTTTTCTCTTTGCGCATTTGTTCCAACTCCTTGCGCAGCCAATGGTCCGCAATAGCCAACATTTTGCAAGGGTGGTTTTGCTGTTTGAGTTTTTCGTAGTATTCCAATTCACTCATCTTGCCCTGCCAGCCACAAGCCCCGTTGTTGGTCAAGTAAAACAAGTGGGACGCCCAGTCATCTGTTGATGCCAGGCCAGGGATGCAAGAGAAAAAAATTAGAAATTCAAAATTGACACTTGTCATGCTGAAACTAACAGTCTGCGGTTTATCATCCAAAAAAACATACCTAGTCCGTCGAAGATGTGGGTCGCATAGATAATGGTAGCCCCACGATTCCACTTTTAGGTCAAGTGGAGCTACTAGACTATAGCAAGATCATGTCAATATGGGTCTATAGAGGTTGTAAACCTCCCCTCCAGACTAGGATCCAGGCAAAGGCAATGGCCCTGGTTTTTCCCTTCCCTCCCGCCCGGTGTAAATTGGATGGAAGTAGGTCGTCTGGATACATGCAGCAGCCCTACCTGGTATAA
>CAICTM010002863.1:0-10898 GCA_903772945.1 Seminavis robusta | reverse complement strand
ACAGGGTTTTCAATGACCGCATCTGGTCACTAGTTGATGATGAAACATCGCTCTAGATATTTAGCCAGCGTTTAGTACTTCCACGCTACTACTTAAATGCTAGGCGAATCTTACACGCGTTCTGTTTTTGGTTCGTGGAGTGCGTAGGATTACTACCGCAACCTACTTTATCACACTTTATAGTCTTCCGCGGGAGGCCAGATCTACACCTCAAATGACTATTCACGAGAGACTCAGTCATGAGTCAAACTCAAACCCTATCTAGGATCGAGTCGCGAATAAGGCTAAGAGCCGTGTATTGCAGCTCCATTCCACCATATGTTTCATTGACTTGGCTTGTTCGATACATACACTCCTTCTGCCAAGGCTACCAAGCCAGAGATCTCTTCACTACTACTACTACTAGCAACAGTTGGCACTGAAGACTGGAGCAGCAGGGATTGATTACAGCTAGAGAGAGTCAAAAGCTGAAATAGACTACATTTGATTCACCTCTTCTTCTTTGCCATTTCAGCTGGGGCTGGTTTGTGCCACAGACAAGGTCTCTGCCAAGGCAATCAAGCAAAGGATCTCTTCTCTACTACTACTAGGAACAGTTGGCACTGAAGAATGAAGCATTGGGGGCCAATTACAGCCAGAGAGAGTCAAAAGCTGAAACAGTATTTTCTGGTACTGCAACCATGCCACCCCAATCGTTGTTCCAAGGGGAAGCACTGGAAATTATTTCCAGCAACGAGTCAACAGAAGCATGAAGCAACGGGTGACATTCAACCGAAGCATTGAGCGACAAGTCGACCGAAGCATGGTCGAGAGACGAGGAGACCAAAACAAGAGGAGATGACGGAAGCATGGGTATGGGCAGGATCTTGTGGAAGTTTTTGAACTCCAGCATGCTACGGCCATTGCTGCTACAAGGTGTGGATTCAACAGCATGAATTCCGTCTAAAATTTGGTTTGATTGCGATCGAAACGATGGACGTTTGCTCCTTGTTTCTATTTCTCCTCCACAAATGCTTCTAAACCGCTACAATAGTACATAGTACAATCAAGAGGGGACATGCACAAACCATTGGGATCTTTCAACAACAAGTTGCCAACAGAAAAGGGAAAAGATAGCTTGATCGAATCGACACTACTTCAGCAACAATACTATTTCCAGTGCGGCAACCATTAGTTTCCCCTAATTTTATGCAGCATTCTCATGGGAGAGGTGCTTCTGCGGGAGCTCACTTCAGAGCTATCAAAAGAAGCTGGTAGAGGAGAGATCTATGCAAGTAGCACAGCTTGCACACGTGAACTTCAATTCTTCCTATCTCCTGCCTTGTAAATGGCTTCTTCAGTGGTGGGAGCCTTCGCAGAAGTACTCCCGAGGGAGAATCATGCTGGTTGGTTCCAATCCACTTTTGTTCTTCTGATAAAGAGGAAAGCAATTCAATCATTCTATTGCTTAAGCCTAGCCCTCGCTGGCTTCCGTAGAGAATATCAATTCAAGTGAGGCTACCGGTAAGAACTCTCACAGAGCACCTGTTCCCATGACCCACACTCAGTACGGAATATTCCTCAAAATTCACTCCTAACTGCTGATGGATGAATCTCCACGAATAACAGACTGATGCGGCTTGTTCTTGCTGGAAAAGAGAGCATAGACACAGCTATAAACATTCCTGCTAGCGGCTTTGAACCTACCGCTCGTACATGGTGTCGGCCTGGTCGATCGATTATAGCCGTACAGGTAGAGGTGCCAGTGTGGAGCTGCTTTTCTGTGTTTGTCAAACCTTCAATTTTCACTTTCCTATTGGGGCTTGATAATCTTGTTCCTGTACACTGGCAACTCCTTCCGTCGACTGTCAATCGCTGCTTCTGTCAACTTGTCGCTAGTACTTCCTTGGCCAGCACAGACCGTCGAACGATGATTGGGGTGGCATGGTTGCAGTACCAGAAAACACTACTTCAGCCATGGGGTTTCTCTGGCTGTAATCCGCCCCTGCTGCTCCAACCTTCAGCTGCAGATGTCTTCTATGGTAGTAGAGAAGAGATCCCTGGCTTGGTTACTATGGAAGAGACCTTGTTTGTGGCACAGACGCTCATGGTTCGAAATGGCAGAAAGAAGAGGCAAATCAAGTGGAGTTAATTCAGCGATTGGCTCTCTCTGACTGTAATCATCTCCTGCTGCTCCAACCTTCAGCTGCAGAAGTCTTCCATGGTAGTTTAGTTTAGAAGAGAGCCATGCCTTGGTTGCTATGGAAGAGAACTTGTTTGTGGAGCATAAGAGCTGAGATGGCAATTGCCCCGCAATCGCCAACCCATCTTTTGCTCTGGGGTTGGTCTGTCAGAATTTTGGTCCAACACGGCGGCCAGTGGTTGAACATTTTTCCAGGTAGCATTTCTACCAGGTTCTACACATAATTGTAAAATGGGTGTCAAGCTGAGGAGAGAAGCTCCTCCAAGATCTGCCTCCCCATGCATGCATCTACGTGCTGGTACAGTACTGCAACAAACGCCAACACAATGGTCGGCACCCTCTGTCGATCGAACAGATCGCTACTACTGCTAATACGTGTACTGCTACTACTACTACTATTACAAGCACTGATTTCTCTGCCTCATTGAATTCAATCCAAGCCGGACCGAGTTCTTAATAGCAAGATCAAGAGGCAAGGAAGTGACAAGAGCAAGCGGCATCGACCATCTCACCGGCAAGCAAGTGGCAACATCAGGAACAAGAGGCTCACATCATACCATTTCTTCTGAGAGGAGCGCGACCGAAGTGTTGTACGAAATTTCCCACTGGGTGCAGGTTTCATCCGCACCTAGGGAAGTTGGTCTTGCAGTGGTCAATCTCTGATCAGAAGGAGAAGCCTCGCTGCCGTCACGGCATTTCTTGTTGAGTAGATGCGTTTAATTGGTTTCTAGGTACCGGTATCACTACTATAGTTTGTGCCAGCAACAGCACTTCCTCCCTCAAACTACCCATCTGACCAAGTCTGATACCGGTACCTACACTACAATATTCGGTTGCTGATTGCGTGCTCATATCAGTGAAAACCACAATCAACCGCGTCGCGGCCGACACATATGAGGAGCCATCTCTGGTCCCGGACTATACGAGCGACAATAACAGAAAGCATTTGAATTCCACGCGCAACAGCCAACAATCATTCCCCCGGCGCCGGAACCAGCCATCTGCTGGAAACCCCGACAAATTATCCTACAACGGCTACGGCAACAATGTGAGTTCGCTCAGCAATGTACAACGACACCCTTTGACTGCCAACAACAAGAAAGGTTCCGACCAGCCCATTTTGGTAGCAACGGCAAGGGCAACAAATTGCTCCACGGCAGATACGGTGATGTGAAATCCACTTGAATAAAGCCAAAGTTTTCCGCCGAGGCTGCAAACACAACAACAAGACTGGTTCCGAAGAGCCTACCACCAACATGAAGCAAGGAGCCAACGGAATCAACAATAGATTTCCGCTTGCTAACGCCAGCCTTAGCTAGCAGCCGACAATCACAGCAACAATTCTTTTGGTCTGACTGTTGACGAGGAGTCCAAACCCAGTTCTCGTTACGGTGCTGTGAACCCCACCATGCTAGAGCCACTTTGGATTGTTGCGACGCCCTTGCCCTTCAACAAGGGCAAGAAGACAGTCTACAAACCACCACTTTTGGTTGCAGACGATGACCGTGGAAAACCAAGAACCATCGCCACAGAGCCACCTTTGGCTAACAACGACGACGAGGAAAAGTCGACAACTGTCTAATTCTACTGACGCAGCCGTTAGCCAGCAAATTGACGCTTCTTGCAGAAGCAACAGGTGCTAGTACAGCGTACCAGGTATGGCATCCATAGCAACAGTTGTCAACCGGCGACAACACGCAAGAGAGTGGATCCTCCTATCAGGTTGTGCTTTGGTTGTGATTCCTACTAATATTACCAAATCATGCTTCGAGTCAGCAAGCAACTACAATGGATGCGAAAAACCCGACAACTTCTTGTTCACAACAATGATGACCCTCCAATGATGGTCAGCCATGTCGCAACCGAAGACAACAGGGGAAACCCGACAACCTTCCCCCAATCAATTGCCTTCCAGCGCCGACTCACCATCGGTCGACCACAGCGAACAGCAAGACCAAAATTGCTGCTTTCCACCGCCTATGTCGACAACCATTTGATTGCCGACTGCATCAACGAGCCAGTTCACTTTCGTGGAAAGTCGACAATCTTCCTCAATAAAATATTACCTTAGATTGTCGCCAATGCCAAAAACTGCTGCAATGGCTGGCAACAGCATTGGACACAACAACGCCACTTCACTGGCCAATGAGCATGGACAGCCGACAATTCCACCTCCTCATTCATTCTTACTGCTACCGACAATAACCAGCACTATCCTCAGCTCTCCATACTTGCATCTATGCATCTCATATGCTTTCTACTGCAGAAGATGTCTTACGGACAAGGTAGATCCTGACAAGCTCAAGCCCAACAGAACCATTTCCTCCGCAGCTCACGTCCAACAGCTTCAGCAACGACTCTGTGGCACGCAACATCAGCTATTTTGATTCTGTCCACGCTACTGCTCGCCCTCCAAAGCGCAGTTTGGCCTTTGCTGACGCCTCTACGGAGCCCATTTTGGTTCCCAATGATACTTATGGCGAAACACTTAAAATTGGACGACAATAGCACCACCACCACTAGCCAAATAAGGTTGCCTACTACCACCAGCAGTACCTTCAGCTGCCCTCACTTACCATCTGTATGTCCGGTATGCCATTTGCAGAGTTTGTCCACCCTTTTGAAGATGCCATAAGAACAAGGGGAGATCCTGGTAATCTCATGCCTGTCACAACAACTTGCACTGTCAATGCCACTGGCTTCTCCGGAGAGTCCATAGTCCACCGGTGTTTGCTACAGTGGCTGAAGCGAATTCCGCCCAGAACAATGGCAAACCATCGTTGCTATAGCCAACAACTACGAGCCATCTTTGGATGCCTATGCAGGACAGCTGACACTTGTGCTTGCTGCTGTCACTTACTACAACCCACTTTTAACTGTTGAAGCCCATGTTTGACCTTGTTGCCAACAATTACTACCTCACCTTTGATATTGCAGGAGCCAGCAACAACTTTTTCTACGCCAAAGCTGGCACTACCGACCATGGAAACAGGACAAATATTTTCCACTGAACCCGCATGACAGCACCGGTAAAAGCCTAGCTTCACACTTCGAAACCACTGTAACAACGATTCCGGTCTCGTTCACGCTACTACTACTCATCCTTCAAAGCCAATCAAGCGTGCCACCATTGCCTACGAGGAGACACCTTTGATCACTAACTCCTACATCGGTGCCTCCTACAACAGCCCAGCTTTGAATACTGATGCCTCAGAGAAGGGGCTCGTCCTCGATCTTACCAACAATGCCTACAGTGACACCATTGTCGACAACTGAAAGCAACCTCTGGTCTCTACAACAACAACAACAACAACACAACAACAACAACACAACAACAACAACAACAACAACAACAACAACCAACAACAAACAACACAACAACACAAACACACACAACAACAACAACAACAACAACAAGAGCCGCGAACATTGGCGAATTATCTGCCCTTCTACCAACGTCTGTGAGCTAATCGTCTCTCCCTCAGAATGCGACCGTGCCAGCCGATCTTCCTCATCTACACATATTTCTTCTTTGGCCATCGACCCCTACTGCACTACAATGATGCTTTTTTGCTGCGGATACGCCCAATTCCCATTACAACGACGTGACAACCATGCCCATTTTGGTCGCCAACAAGAAGCCACCTTTGGTCGTCAGAGCTGACAGCTTGAAAGCAAGTCTTCCAAGTCCTGTTGTACAATAGCAGTATACCAGCCCTGTAGAGCCCTATGTAGGATCCAGGATACAACACATTAGCACTGCTACATGTACTGGATTCATCCCTCCTTGTTATTTCCTAGTGTTTTGGTGGTGATTCCTGTGTTAGCACCCACTTTCCTGTATACACAAGTCGGTCGACGAGGACTTGGTGCACATGGTTTCCTTGGTCGACGAGGACTTGGTGGGTTTCCTTGGTCCACGAGACTTGGTGCATGGTTTTCCTTGGTCGACCAGGACTTGGTGGATTTGGCCAGGTCCTCCATTGAACGACTGGTACGGTACAAGGTTAGCCTATGTGGATGTTTCAATTAAAGCCACTCCTCCTTTGTTCTTCAAGCTGCAGGATGGCAGTCAGATCTAGGATGTCAACAGGTTAGTTGGGAGATTTCTTTACTACGACTACTAGCTAGTATTCAAATCGAATCAAATCTTCAATCCTTGCACCTGTGCGGAGAATTGGTCAATCGGGCACACCTACCCATCACAATACAACTGATTATCTACCTACCCTGACCATCATCAAGTAACTATAGACCTGCTAGACTACTCTTTAGAAACCCTCATAAAAAATACAATCGTGGGTTGGCACACCCGGAGGGACCTCTTGTTTTGTCTTAGAGAGATTTTTGCTGTGAGCGACGATTTTGATGCACTTTTTTTTTAGGCCGCAGAGCTAATGGCCAATCCTCACGCATACAACTGTAGGTACTTGAAGCCAAGACTCCAAGCCAGCAGGGCATAATGTCTGCTGGAGTGACCAGTCTGGCCCGCCACCCTGTATGTGGCTGAAGGAGCCAGCAATCAACCCAAAGCAGCTCACTGTTTTGGTTTCCTGATTGCTGGATGCCACCAACATGCTTTTGGACCATGGAATTTTGCTTTTTGCCGTCCATGGTCCCTTTCTCTTATGGTGCCTTCTGCCTAGTGTCCTGCATAGTCAGGCGCTGGTGTAGGAGTTTCACCGGACCCTGTGTGTCTAAGACCACAGGTGATCCCGTCCTTCTTGGACCCATAGGCGCCGTTTGATCGCCTCCCTGCTCCTCTTGTCGATTGCTCTTAAGAGCCGCAAGGACCGATCACGGTCGTAAGGAACATGCCCTTTGGGCTTTACTATTATTTAGTTATCTTAGCAGTAGCAGTTAGACGTGCCATGATGGCCGTCGTAGGCGTATTTCTCCTGTCCCCCGCCATGGTGGATGTTTTCTTGCCACCATACCACATGGTTACCCGTGGAGGTTCACACCACATGGTTACCCGTGGAGGTTCATACGCACCTCTCGCGTGCGTCACACGGAATTTCGTCCATCTGGGGGGACCCTTGGATTTAATACGGAGACGCCCTCTAATTCCCAGTCGTGCATTCGTCGCCCGGAGAGCCGCGCGAGGCGACTCCCCTCGGCCCTCCAATTTCTGGCATAGGTGGCCGTTTTGCATATTTGAACATCTAAGACAACACTAAGGGATATACGTTCTGGTTGCCTAGCCTCTACCTGTCGTCCGTCAACAGCATCCCATTTACTGTTGCTGATGCAGGGACTGTCCTAGTTTGCCGTGCGTCCGCCATATGTGGCCGGTCGTTGGCTTAGCTCGGCCTGTATTGGCCGTGGGGATCAATATTTCGCTTCGGGATTTCCTGAGCCCCAAGGTCAGATTGAACTCACAAGTCGATTCCTTACTGAGTCCAAAACCCGCCCTTGCTTCCTGTCAACCATCGCTAGCCTTTGCTTGGCATGTCTGCTCGTCAGCTCTCTCTCCGTCGCGGAAAGAATGGACCCGTCCAAACGTTCTCCCATGCCCGAGGAACCGATGAAACTGCTTCGGCTCTCCTCCGTCGTACCCTTCCAGCCTGGGATGAACAACAACCATCGCCAGCAGGTGCTTGGGGATCCCAACAATGCTTCCCAGTTTGCTTGCGTCTGGAATGCCAAGGTTGGAATCCTCACCTGTCCCGTGATCATCACCCTTGACAATGGAGACCCCGTTGTTGTTGGGGATTTTACCGACACCATTGGTGAGCCCTTCGCTGTTTCCCTCCCGGTTGATGAGTTCTTTGGTTTTGTTACCACTTTTGTCCGTGCTGGTGATGCCGCGCATTTCCGCTTGGGAGTGCACCCCATCTCCCCTGACACTGTAGCTGGACCACCGGTTGCTCCTCCTGCTGGAGTCCCTCCTCCTAGGCGCAACCGCCAGGAACTCCCAGTCCCTGTGGAAGCTACCCTTGGGCGCCTCAACTTCCCTGGCCTTCCAGACGAACCTGGCGATGATGACCTACCAAGGATTGCGGCTTTGCCGGTGTTCCAGCCTCTTGAGCCTGGTTTCACGTTTGATCACCGCTCGGATCTCCAGAACAACCATTCGTACCGTGACACTTACCGCCTGTTCCATGTTTGGAGGGAAGGAATGCAGTACCTTCGCGCCATGAACGGGTGGATGTCCGTCACCACCGGTGGAACGTTGTTCCACCTCCCTGGGTTACAAACCGCTGCCGTAAACCCTATTGCCCAACTGGCCGTACGGCCCCGGGTCCTTGCTGCTCCTGTGCCTGTCCTTCCTGACAGCCCCCTCTATGGACCAGCTCGCACTAGGTTTGCTACCTGGTCCACCACTGCCTGGGTCGACATTGGATCTACTCTGGAGCCCCTGCCCAACGAGATTCCTCCTGTTGTTGGAGGTGGTCTAAGTGCCGACCAGATCAAGGCCGTTGTTGAACCCCTTATCAAACGAGACAAGGCATTTGGCTCTGCTGAACGGACTGCTGCCCGTCTCCGAATCCTTCTTGCAGGATTGCCCATTGGTGACACTGATGACACTGCCGCCATGGTGCTCCCGGATCTACGGGAAGAGTTCAGTGCTTACTTATCCATGGGATCCAGTTCCACTGCCGGTGATGATCTTCGAGAGTTGGTCAAAGCCCGGTTGGTCCTGTCCAATGCAAGCGACCGAGCGGTAGACTCCAGCGTCACTTTCCGCCCTGAGAATATCACGTTGGCATTCAGTGACAGGATCAGGACTTTCTCCTGGCTGTCCGTTCGGCTCCTGTCTGCTTCATTTACAACAGCCCAATCGAACCTATGCCTTATCCATTTCTTGACCCCCGAACGCGACGCACTGTCTGTCGTTGCTGACGGTGACCACCAAGCCCGGACGATTCTCATGGCCAATTCGACCTACAGCACTGCGCAGATTGAAGCCACAAAGAACAGTCAGCTGTACTCCGGGTGTGCTCTGCAGCACTTCCGTCATGTGTACGAAGCATTCTGCAATCTCCGGCTCCTTTTTGCAGTCATGATTACTGACTTAACGACGCCCATTGTTATTGTCAAGATGGCGGAATACGTCAACCTATTGATGGACGCTTCTGGGAAAGACCTATGGGATGTGTACCGAAACCATCCGTACCTTGCCATTCACCCGTGGCAAGAACTCCAATCAATCCTTGGGGCTTTCCTTAGGCCCGCAACCAATGCCACTTTGTACGCAGGAGTGATTGCAGGAACGGGAGTCCAGTACAGTGATTTCCGTGGCGCAATAGCCACTGCTGATTCCCATATCCATGACCTCCAAGCCATCCTGAATGGGAGCGGTTTGGGAAAGTTTGAAGGCACACCTACCTGTGCCTCTTGGTTCAAATTCATTGGAACCCATGCCGGCCGTCCTCCTGCAGCCGCCCGTCCTCCTGCAGCTCCCCCTGCACGAAGTGGTGATCGTCCTGGTGACACAGCACCTGCTAAGCGCCAGAGGGTGGACGATCCGGCTGAGAACGATCGAAAGAAAACCCTTGGTATACTTACTTTTGACTCCACTGTCGCTGGGACTAGTCGTCTTCCCACTGTTACCGCCCGAGCCAAGAAGCGTGGCTCCAAAACCCCTGAACGGTTGTGCATGAAGTTCTTGACTCAAGGTTTCTACTGTGCCAATGGCAACGACTGCAAGATGCCTCATATCGCCAACATCGAACTCCTTACAGAAACAATCGGGCTAAGCTCATATCGTTTGTCAAGGCCCAGGCTGGACTTGCCTGGGCCCCTGGTAAAATGCCTGCTGGTGAGACTTAAGCATGTGCTCCTCTGCCCCTTGTACCCTCATGATTTCCTGCCCTATAATGGCGGTCCATGAGGTTTACTATCTCCCACTAAGTAATAAGTTCCCTTGGCTTTCAGTCACCTCTTCTTCCTTGTGCGTCCCAGACCGGACACTTCGTAGCTCTAAGTTGACTATGAGTGGACCTGGCCTGGGGCCGCGGACTACTTTGTCAGACTCTACAGGTTCCTCTAATGACGCTGTCGATGCGCTCTCGCGGTAGTTGCCCAAGCCTGGTCCCAGATCTGTGCCCGCTGACGATGTACCAGACGCTGATATTGGAAATGGCATGGCCATTCGACCCGCCCAAGAATGGTACCCGACTCAATCCAAAGTGATTGATCCTGAGGACATTACGCTGAAGGAAGTCTTCACGCAGTCCGTCCAGCGACGCTTCCGTGGTCAACTGGCCAAACGACACCCTGCGGTGCTGGCCAAAGTTGCTTGACCAACCATTCGGTAAGGACAATCTGTCCCAGTTTCTGTATTCTACTCCTGCCCTGCGACATGTTCTGCTCCCACTGGCGAAGACTGGATTCCTCCCGATTGGATCCAATGACTGGCTAGCATTTTGCACCGCCTACTACCCTGCCCTTGTTCTCAAAGAGCTCCTGTCTGAGCTTTGGACTACCGGTTTCCGTGGAATCCGTGGATACCCAGCTGGCTGGGAAACGGAGACCGAGTTGAACCTCAACCGTGTCAAGATGGCCACTGCCGCCCTGTTGTACTTCGATGGAAGTGTAGCTGATCTGGTCCGGTGGATTGGTGGGCCGCATGTTGCTGCCCACAGGAACCATACTGCGACCCTTGAAGCTCTGACCAATGCTGGAGCTGACTCCCACGTTGTCAGTAGTCTGAAACGGATTTTCCACTCTGGGATACCTGCCCACTGCCGGGCTTTCACTGGTGAGGACA
>CAICTM010002862.1:0-10906 GCA_903772945.1 Seminavis robusta | reverse complement strand
ATTAGAAAGCTATGAAAACTAATCAACGAGAGAGATCCACAATCAAAGGATCGTAGATCTGATCTCCCGCGGGAGACTGTAGAGTGTGATAGAGTAGGTTGCGGTAGTGATCCTACTCACTCCACGATCCAAAAACGGAACGCGTGGAAGATTCGCCTAGCATTTATCTAGTAGCGTGGAAGTACTCCACGCTGGCTAAATATCTAGAGCGATGTTTCATCATCAACCTAGTATGACTAGAGCGGTCATTGAGAACCCTGTCTCCAATGACTATTCGCGAAGGACTACGTCATGAGTCGAACTCAAACCCTATCTAGGATCGAGTCGCGAATAAGGCTAAGAGCCATGTATTGCACATGAAACTTAGAATGAAGGTGGCACAGTTGTTGTAGAGAATGTCATAGGAGTTCTCACTTGTCTCCTGGGGATGATCTTGCATGATGGTTTTCGCAGTGTGGAATGCTTGCAAGATCGCTTTCAGTGAAAACAATCCCTGAAAGTGGAACACATCATCCTGATCTCTGTTAGACTGATAACCAGCTTCTTCCACAATGATGGTTCTTCCCATTTCCCCACCATCATGGAGAACGAGCTTTTCATTGCAGAAACCAGCAGGGTCCCTGTCAGTGGGAGTGATCACATGATAGATGTGTGCGTCGGCGTAGGTTGCAATGGTATAGAGCTTGTCTGGACACAGATCCTGAAAAGACTTCCAGGCGAGGGTTTCGAATACAGGGCCTACGAGTTCTCGAGAACTTTTCCCCAAAAAACATAAACTTGGATTGGCATAGGCAAATCCTGCCAGTTCCAGGGAGAACTGACTTTTACTTTCTTGAACAATTAAGCCACCGTTCCAAAATAGAAACAGATTACTCACCGACAACATCAAGCACTGGTACCGGTACATCATTGTCGCTCGCAAAGGCTAACAACAAGTCTCCTCGCGCCTCCTATTTATGTTGCTGTCTTGGTACAACCGGTACCGGTACCAGCAGTGCTCTGTGACAAATGACTGGCTTTTTACTCAGGGTCTTTGAAGAAAGATCTGGAATAAATAAATAAATAAATAAATAAATAAAAAATAAATAAATAAATAATAAAATAAATAAATAAAATAAATAAATAAATAAATAAATAAATAAATAAATAAAAATAAATAAATAAATAAATAAATAATTAAATAAATAAAATAAAATAAATAAAATAAATAAATAAATAAATAAATATAATAAATAAATAAATAAAAAATAAATAAATAAATAGAATAAATTGACTCGTCACTCAGTTTGGATGTCTTGCCAGGATTCATCGAACGAAGAATCGAATCGAATCAGAATGACCGGTCACTTTTCCGGCCTTGGAGGCGAAATAAAAAGGCCAACGAGGATGCACTCATCACGGTCGGCGTGCGTGGCTGCATGAAAACATCATTCCTGCAGGACTAGCAGCCTCAAAAAACCATATCGTATGAATGTTCGAGTACCGACACTACACCGTTAACCCAAATCCATAATTGAACACCCTCCAAAATTCATTCTGCATTGTGTACGGTACCGCACCGTGAAGTTGAGTGCGCTGCCGCCTGTCAGAGTGGAGCGAGCTGGTGTACCAGATGCTATCAACAGTTGGGGGGGGGGTTGAACCAAGCAGTACAGGGCCTTTGCATTGAATCCAATATGCCAGTGTGAGACTGCCCTGAATCTTGCTTTGTTGTATTTCTTTTCTAAGTCTTTACCACTTTTTCTCTCGCTTCTGAAAGCTCCGGTTCAGTTGTTGCTGCTAAGCTGGACTCGGCTTCACCGACAGAATGCTCCTCGAAATCTCCAGACGGCAAGCAAACTTTCGTGTAACGACCACGTCGTATAACCGGGAGTTTCAATATTTGCTGGCAGCAGGTCAATGCAGTGCTCCCGCATCACATCTGCGTGTTTTCTTGTACCTGTTACGTTTGCACAGCAAAGACGAGGGATATCCTGTCAGCCATTGTCGCTCGCCCGAAACGCCCTAGAATGTAGCTACCCGTTTATGGTCGATTCGAGCGATGTCACCATCATCGTTACCTTTATTGTGGAGGTTACACTATCGGTACCTCCTGGAGTGCTGCTATTCAGGGCTACAGTCGTACTTCTCAACATCATTCCTTCCTCTGCGTTTCCTGCCAGTGCAACTTTGAAGCCTTCTCTCCCCTTTCCACGCTGTGGACAATCGAAAGCGTGGGAATATATTTTTTGTTTCTATGAAAGCGTTAGGGCTACCGGTATGCTGACGTACTTCCAATAACGCTTCCACTCAAAGCCACGACAATCTCACCCCCAAGGAAGATCCCGATCCAACCCCCAATCCATCACCGTGTGCTCTTGCTAGCTAGAGTACTAGTAGATCCAATCCAAATTACAGCAACAAGAGCAAGATGATGGTCTCTTGGCTGCAGACTTTGTGTTTCTTTCTGTCGACACCATTGTCAGATTCCTTCTCCCTGTTCTCTGTGGCTCCAAACAACCGATGGACCAGTGCCACTCGCACAAGCCGTCTCCTTGGACAACCGGAAAGCACTGCTGATGGCATTGCTTCCACCTCGAGGAGTGGAATTACCAGTGCCAAAGGCTTGTACCGTCCCTTTGCGGAGCATGCCTGGTCCACGTTATTAGAAGATCCATCCTTGGAACCAAAGGATGACATCCCAGAAGAATTGTTGATCAATACTGCCGTCGCCAAGGGATTTCCTCCCGATTCCATAGTACGAATGGAAACACGGGCGTTGATACCCACCCAAAAAGACAGCTCCATTCGATATGCTCGCTATGCACTCTTGGAAACTCTGGTTCCCAATAATCACGACAATTCGACAGAAGGCATTCAAGTTCTCAATTTGGTCATTTTCCCTTCCCAACGGAATCTTCCCGTTTTTGGAGCGGACATGGTCAGTTTGCCGGGTGGCAAGCATTTGCTACTGCTAGATGCTCAACCCATGGCACAACAAAGGCAATTCCAGGAACACTGGAACCAGTGGCATGAAACACATGTACAACCACAATTTCCATGGGGTGGAGACATGCCCGAACAGGTCCAACAATACGTGTCGGACAGGGCTCTATGGACAAGACTAGTATCCGGCAGCAGCAACGATGATGAGGGTGAACCAACACCCATTCACAAGATTCAAACCCAACTATGGGATGCCTTTCAAGAACATCTGGAGGTGTATTTGGACCTCTTGTTGGCAGAATCTGCAAACGACAATGAGGACGACGGTGGTGATGATGATCCACAAGGACCCTACATACAGTATCGGCTTGAAAATGATCCTGCACGGCCCATGCTAAAATCTTTGTATGGCGAAGAATGGACGGAACGAGTGCTGCATGAAGTGCTCTTTCCGCAGCCTCAGAAAACAAGCTAATGGCTAAAACGCAATGTGAAACGCTCCAAAAACAAGCCCACAACAAACTTGTCGTCTACAGCTCTCGTTACGAGCCCAGACACACACTGCAATAGGAAATTTCTAAGGAATGCAATAAACCAAAATATTTGGGGCACTCTCTCAATAGCGTCTAACCGCCTCTGGCTCTCAGAATGAGGCCGAAAACGGGCAATGAAAGGGCAATCATGCCGAAAAGCTTCAAAAGCACTTCGTAGCATAGCGAAACCCATCCTGTGCTAGAAACCTAAGAGGCTAACGAATGCGTATTCATGCCTGATATCTACGCTTCGATTGGCTAGAAGAAGGTGAACCATCACCTTCGTTGAAGCATGTGGATTGCTTCTACCGGTACTAGCTAGCGTTTGCTTCCACCAGTTTTTGAACACATCCTGTTGCCGCTTACGACTGTCGCTGTTTCTTCTTTTCCGGCTCCGCATCAACAGGTGCCATGATGGTGCACTTCGTCTTCACATCAGGCCCATCGATGATTTCCAAATCGTCGACATCATCCAGCATTGCCATGTCTTTTTTGTCCTGTTCGGAATCTACCTCTCCAATGTCACCGAAATCGCTAATGGTTTTGATTTTGCTCTTAGCTGCGTTGGCATGTTTGACAAACTTGTAAACACGTCGCTCCGTCATCATAATACCTTCAATTTCTTGATCATCCTCGTCGTCTTCATCCTCTTCCTGTTCGAAATAATCTGCCATACCCTTCTTATCAATGACATCCCGGTAGAGTGCTTCCGTGACCGTGCAGATGTGGAGACTGCCATTGTATTGCAAGTTGGCCTCCAAGTCCAGTGCAACCACTGGCCAAGCACTGCCTTTGTCGGACTTGGCACAGCACCAGAAATGGGACAATGCATTGCCGTGCTCATCTAGACCCCACTCCAAATGAAAAGCATGTTGTTGGGGCCACACTCCCACGTTTTGATATTGAGAGTGGGGCTCTTCCAACAGCGAAGTGTGATATCTCTCTTGTAATTCCTTGATACTCTTGGCCATATCCTTGGGGGTTGTCAATCGGCAGGTATCATTCAACCAGGAACCAGTGGTTCCTACCGTGTTGGTCAATAGCTTAAAGTCAGCCGGAATGGTAATGTTGAATTCTTTCTCAAAAGCTTCCCACTCGGCATCCGTGGTACAACCTTGAAACTCCTTGACAGTCTCGGAGCGTCGCAACAAGATCCGAGCCAACGGTGCCACCAGGTCAATGCCGCGCTGCATCACCTCTGGCTTCAAGGCAGCTTCTTCATACGTACGTGCTACTCTCTGTGGCATGATGGTTGGTTGTTGTTGTGGCTCTCAAATGAGGTCAGTGGCAGAGCAATGAGCAAGATTACAAGATTGCGCAAAAGGAAGGCATTTTCCAACCCTCACGCCGATCAGACCCAACGCTCTTGGCAATGTTCAAGGAGTGGCTGTGCCAACATTGTTGCCGAAAATTTTGTTCCATATTGTTCATGTCTCCTACAACAAAGAATGTGGAGATTGATCATCCTTAGCAACCAAAGCCAAAAAGTGACCAAAGAAAGCTCCAACAGGGTTCGTTTGGTGGGGGGGAATCCTGATTGCCACGTCAGAATTGCGTCTCAAACAGCTACTGAAAATTTTATAGTGGTATCTTTGTTCCCAGTCTTGCATTTTGGATCTTTTTCTGTTTTTAGAAGGCAAGTCTCAGTTTTCTACGGAATTCGACATGTTACTTCGACCATGGCGTTTCTGTTGTTGTTGCTCCTTCTCTTTTCTGGGCTGTGTCAAGCCCAACAGTGTCAATGTGACGAGGACGTTTCACCTGCTTTGCTAGATTTCCTGTTGGCTACCGATGACAATCATTTGGGCAGCGCGTTGACCGTCGAAAACCACGATGACAGCAATTCTTGGTTCTCCTTGGTGCACTTTGATGACACGGTGGGTAATCCCACGCTTCATTATCGCTACTGCGAATTGCCTCGTCACATGACGGTGGGAACTTGCGGTCGATACTCTGGAGAAAGCATTGCCAGTGGCAGCATCAATTATTGCTATGATTGGCTCTTGGCCCCGGCTCCGGTTTGCACAGGCTGGAGGACCCGTACGCTCCCCGAAAGTCAAAACTCCCGTGCATTTGCGGCGGCACCCGAAATTCTGTTTGAAGGGACTCAGTGTCAAGATCAACTACCTGCGGAGATTGCTACTTCGGGAGGATGCTACTTCGGGAGGATGTCCCCTGCTCAACACTGACGAACCACGAGCAGTCCTGGCTTTTGCAGAATCAGGAACCATCTGCATGTCGTTTCAACAGGCAGATTATTCCTACGGCGATACTCTGTGGACGGAACAAACAGAATGCTATAGTTTGCAAGATGCTTCGAAACACCATCGACTGGTCTTGGAATCAAGAAGAGACACCCAAGTGGAATCACTCTTTGTTGAGTTTTCCTTGAAAGAACCCATTGATGGCAACCACGACGTCCAAGGTGACTACCGATGTGGAGCTGTCGAGGTTCAGAATGCCTGTCGTTTGACCAATCGGAATAGGTTGTTGGGCGTGTATAGGTGGGTCCGGGCTGAGGAATTGCCTTATGAAAATTGTACCAAACATCCCAACACACTTGGACCATCGGTCGGGGTTCTAGAAACACTGGGAGACGCGGAAGATGAAATCTTGTACTTTGATGATAAGGAAAATCATTGGCTTTTGCTGCAACACACGCACTTCTGTTCTGGGACTTCCTTCTACCACGCCAAATTTCAACCGGGCGCAGACACCATTGCCTGCTGGAACAACACACAGGATGGACTTAACTCGGACATGCCAGTGGATACTCCCTTGTCCGTCGCTTGTCGACCAGCGGACTATCAATATCCTCCCAGTCAACAGCGCTGCGATATGCTACCCAACGACGTCCAGGGTGTCATTTTTTCCACGGACTGCATCGATGGCCACACAGCCAGACTCGATTGGACACAATGTGAAGCCGGCCATCAAATCACAAAGTCTGAGGCGCTCCTCGTGGGATGTGAAGCAGTAACTGGCAGCAGCACATCCCGCTGTCACGTGCAGCAGCGAGAGCTACGTGTGTGCCGAAACCAACGATCCTGATGAAGCTTGCAAGCTAATATGGCCCCTCTACTCGGATCCACCGGAAAGTCCTTCTTGCCCAGCCAATGCCGTTGCATATGGCTCGACATCTCCCAGCGTTTCCGAAAAGGAGTATCAAGTAACCTTTCTCGAATGCAATGCGCAAGGGCAATATCGCAGCAATGCACTGTTTGCCACTACGTGCATGGATCAATACGGACCTGAGTTTCCCGTCAATATCCACGATTGTGGAGGCAAGTTCGACGTTTGCGTTACAGGCCCCATCGACTGCGATGCATTGGCCGAAGCTCCCGATGTTATTGCATTTCACCAGGATGGCCCCAACGCACCGCCTATCACTAGCAATGGCCCAGCAGGTAGCGGCGGCGACGCCGTACCCAGTTCTCCGTCTACAGATAGCAACGGCCCGGGAGGTGATGATGGTGCATACCGCTCCTCCAACTTGGGGACGAGCAGTGGGGTGGGCATTGACGGAAGAAGATATCAGTGGTTTGGTACTATTTGCACAATCGGTGTGTTTCTACCGTATGGCATACCGGTAGCCCCCTGAAGAAATAAAGTCAATTGTGTCTTTCATTCATACTACCGTACGTTGTTGTGGCTGTTAGAAAACGATCATGTTGCCGATGTCGTGGTTGTGCTATTGCCTACGGTACCAGTAAGCAATTTTGTTTTTGCGGATAAGACCTCGTCATCTATTTGCAGCCCAAAGCCCATACCGTAGTAACCTCTTCGTGCACATGGTCAGCGACGACCGCTTACACGCCAGAGCTTGCTCTAGCGGTACTCTGGATGCTGTTATGATTACGAACTACTAGCTAGTACGACTACAACTACTATAAAGAATGAAGCCATCAGTTTGTTTTAAAAGATTGTCTACTAATGTGTTATTGTTCTAGGTTTATAATGGTTGTATTTTTAAGATTGTAGCATCAACAATGATAGAGGTTGGTTGTCGGGTGTCACGGGTATTAACTTTGGACTTTCGTCGCGTGGAGGACGTTCGGACAAGCACTCTGCAATAGAGGCTGCCTAGCACAGGAACCACAAACCTGGCTACCTTCGATGTGACCCTTCAATTGAACCAACTGTATTCATCTCCGCAAAATTGTTGTATAGCCCTGCACCCCACCAGATGCTTGCTCGTTGTGTATTGTATTGTGTTAGTCCCAGCAATCCGGCGTCGTCGCTCCACTTACCTGTTGTGCTAGACTGGAATGTACCGGTCAGGCTTTCTGACTTGCCGTCCAGAAAGAGTTGTTGTTGTCTGAACTGTTGTTTGCTGCTGTGTGTCCGTCACAGGTTGTGTCGTCGTCGTCATCTTCTTCTTCTTGCCCTTCGCCTTTGGCTTTGTCGACTTTTTCTTGGTGGCCACCGCCCCTCTACGTTTAATTCTAGGTTGTTGTTCAACTGCCACCCGCCGTGGCTTTGTCTTGATTTGTTCTGTGATTCTCTGAGATGCAATCGCTGCCATGCGTCTCTTTGATCGTCGCAAAGTTGATTTTACTGTGTCCACGTTGTCCTCCTCGTCGGCTCGGTTGTCGACTAGTGGTTCATCAGCATCAACTTGTTGTTGTTCCTGGACCTCGACCAGTGGTTCTTCAGCTTCCACTTGGCCAGTCACGAATTCGGAATCCGCATCTTCCGAGGCAGCGCCTGCCTCCAATCGTAGTGTCTTGTGCCGCCGCATCATTTCCTTCACAAGGTCTCCACCATCCTTCATCAAGGCTGTGAGAATGTCGTTGGGTACCACTCCAAGTAGCACACCATTCATAATTCGCATCTCCAATACAAATAGTTGTTGTCCATGCACACTGATCTGGAAGTGCTTCACACGCCACTTTTGAACGTATGGGACCACTGCTGTGCATGTGATTGTGGCATCGGATGCCATCTTGTTGTCGTCGACGGTCGAGACTGTTTCTATTGTCTCGACATCTTTAGTTGTTGTTGGTTGTTGTTCTACTTCTACGGGTGCTGCATCTTCCATGCAGACTTCCTTGACCTTGCGATATACAAATCGTCGTTTGGCAATCTGTTCTCGCGTATTCAAGGTGCAAATTTCGTCGTCAGCGTTGCGCTGAATTCCTCCGAGATGCAAGTGGCACATGGCGAGTTCGAACATATAAGTGTCCTTTTCGTTGACCATGAACCAATGCGAGACTTGCTTGTCGTTTCCTTTCTTCGCCTGGATGAAACGAACAAGTCCCTCGAGGTCTTGATGCACGGCATCAATTTGAATGTACAGTTTGGCTTTTTGTAGGTACGCTTTGTCGCTTTGGAACCATTTGTTGTTGGTGATCCAGCGGGCCACTTGTTGGTATCCATACTCTCGAATCAACTGCACGAGATCCAAGACGCGTTCGTGGGGTGTGGGTGTGCCGACGGATATGAATTGTTGTTGGGCTTCCTGCCGGAATTCGTATCGGGCTTGTGGCACTTGTTTGTTCATGTCTCGATAGACGCGACGGTTTTCAGCTTGTTCGCTCTCATCAGAAGAGTACCCCACTACAGTGTTGACAGGAGCAAAGGATAAACGGTTTCCATTGCTCCGTTCGGTGTCTTGACCATAATGGGCCTTCCAGTGAGCGTTGGCTGATTGACTGGGTTGGATGCGACAGCCTTTGGGCCGGTGCTGGTTGTATTCGTCGTATCCGTAGTGACCATGCTGATCCGCAGGAACCAGGGAAAGGTCGTAGGCACTTAGGTAGCGACCGTGCTGCTGGAACTCCACATCAGGATGCGTTCCGTGCAACTGTGCCGCGGTCTCAACGACCGACTTGTCCAACTCATCCAGTTGGAACATTGGGACTTGCTCTGTCACAGGAACATCATTGTTGTTGTTGCCCGTCATCTCCTTGGCGACCTGGAGAACGGGGGTCTTCTTGGTGTTGCTGTTGTTGTTGTCGGTGGTCCATGACCACGATAGCAGCTTAATGATAGAAGAAGAGAACTTCATTTTGCAATTGATAGGTATTGAATAGAAGATTGATAGAAAAGGTAAAAGTAGACTTGAATAAGGTCTGGGGGGTTGATCTGGCCTAGGCTTATCAACAATCGCGAAAGTCTTCCTTGTTCGGTTGGGTATGCAACTCTAGCAATCCGGTTGAACAAAAAAGTGAGCTCATCATGGTGACCTCCGAATCGGGATGACAGATTCTGCCTGATGTTGGGATGACAGATTCTGCCAGAATGGAAAACGACATGTGATGAGATGAGACTGAGCCACTGATGAGTGCCGACTTTGGACCCATAGCACCCTATAACACACTTCCTAGGGCTGGCGCCCTTGGTTAGTGTTGTCTGATTGCTTCTCTTTGACTTTCATGGTGTTGGATCGCTTGTTGCGGTGTTGTGGTGTGAGGAGGCTGTCTTGAGCTGCGGACGCTCCGGAGGCTGCGGACTGGCGGATCTGTTCGATGCCTGCGGAGAATATTTCGAATGTTCAATCGAATCGAATAGAATCGAATCTTCTTTCGAATCGAATTGACTCAACATCGAATGACATTCATATGCCCTCTGGGTCGTCTCCGTTTCCAGTACTAGTTTAACTCGTTTACTAATACAGGATTATGGTGAATAGAATCGAATGAATCATGTGGCTTATATTTAGGGTTTAGGTTTGGCAATTTCCGACATCATGACTCACCTTGTGACGGATTCTTGGATCGATCAAGGCGAATACCGCACTGTATCCGAAATCCTCAAGGACGACAAGGGCCATGTGTACTCTATTTTGGCCTCGTGGTCAACTCCCGGTTCACGTCTTACGTCCTTGGTTTCACCGAAACAACCTTGGATGCATCGGACTTCGGTCGCATGCGGGCCATCACTGGTGCCCGTCGCAACATTATTACAAGCCACTACGCACGCACACCATCCCCGCCCCCACCTCTACTCCACCAGTTCGCCTTCAAGCTGCCACACTGGCCCTTCCCCATGGTTTTGCACTACCCCCCGGCATGAACTTTGAGGCCTTCTTGGGAACTCTTCTCGAAAAGCACCAGCAGGAGAACGGTGGTAAGTCTCCTACAGTAGCTTCCCGTATAAATCCCCCGTGCCCTCACTTTCAAATCCTCAATACTGGACCTCCCGATATTATTCGCAAACCATTCCCAGTTCCAATGCAACCAAATACGTCATCTCCCGTTCCACCTGTTCCACGAACCACGTCGGCCAAGTGTCACCTGCGAATAGTCAGAATGATGACACTCCACTAGGTATGAAGAAAGCTGCCGAACTTCTCACGATCCTATTACGAATACCCAGTACCGAAGAAGAGCGGGAAACAGAGAAGAAGAAGACACCAAGCTCCCAGCGGAAGCGAGCCAACCCTCCACTTAACACATACTATCACACAAAACTTTTACAACCTCACATATACCACGTTGACTTCA
>CAICTM010002861.1:0-10909 GCA_903772945.1 Seminavis robusta | reverse complement strand
CTGATTCATCCTGGATGCTTCGCTGTGGCTGGACAGCAGTCTCTGGGCCTGAAAATGGTCCATGGAAAGTATTCCTCAGAAGTGGACAACAAAGATTCTGTGGATGTTGAGTGGGGGAGTAAGGTATTCCCAGGAATCCTTGAGGGCTAAAGTGTTAGTGGGCAACCCTTTGAACCTTGATTTGGCTGGCTGTGTTGTTTTGTGTGCATACAAAGTCAATACAAGTATGTCTAATGAATCGCTAGTAGCCTTACTAACCAACCACCTCGCGAATCGTATGAACCAACCCATCCGCGCTTAGGTCATCCAGCAGTAGATAGTCCGCGTTGAGGCGCTGAGCCAGCTCTTTGCCGCGGCCGACCCGAACCATTCCTGTTTCGGTATCCAGAAACAGTGTAGGAATGGCAAGGTCGGCGAGTTGTGCCGCGGCCTGTTCTGTTTGCGCCCATGCATCGCCGCTGGTATCGGGTAGCGGCACATTTGCCTTGCCATCACTTAATACGATGAGTAGCATTGGCTGTTGTTCAGTTTGATGTCGGCCAAGACGGTGACTGCCTCATGGGCGACCACCAACGCATGTGCCAGAGGTGTTCGCCCACCCGTGGGGAGACGCTTCAATTGTTGTTCCGCCAGTTCCACACTCCGTGTGGGTTCCAAAAGCACTTCGGCCTTATCCCCGAAAGGCATGACACCACAGAGTCTCGCTGTTGATATGCATCCGTGAGAAGAGCCAGACTGCCCCCTTGACTGTTTCCATGCGCTGTCGGGCAGACATGGACCCCGATGCATCCACCACGAACAGAATGAGGGTATCCGTGGTGGCATGGCGTACTTTTCGTCTCCAATTTTCGGGTTTGATAATCGTCGCGCCGGTATCCGGATCGAGACCATTGACGGCAGCTGCTCTGAGAGTTGCATCGAGGGCAATATCTTGTGGCTTGTCGGTTGGTACGGACCGGACGTAGTGCCCCTGCTTGTTCTGTTGCGAGTTTGTTACGGTATTGCGCCGACCTGTTCCTGGTTGACCTTGTTGTTTCTTGGCTAGTTTGATTCTTTTGATTTGTTCGGGTTTGCTAGCCTTAAATGTCTCCATCTGGTTGCCTTCACCATTCCTGTCATCGTTATCCGTGTTCTTGTCCTGGTTGTTAGAAGACGATGACGGCGCTGACTCGGATGATCCGTCTCCTGTACCTTCGCGATTATCATTTTGTTCTTGCGGTTGTGGTTGCTGTTGTTCTTGTTCTTGTTGATCCATATTGCTCTTGTCGGGTGGACTATTGTCGTTGTTGTTGTGATTATTGATCAACTCTTCCAACATTTCCTCTGTTTGTTGCTTGGATTGCGGCGACTCGAAGGGTTTTTTGCGTTTGCGGTGCGGCAATACCCATTGGGCCGCTTGTTTAATATCGGCGGGAGCAACTTGCAGTCTGCCTTCCCAAGCTGCTAATGCGGTTGCCGTCTTGTAAAGCGTAATGTCAGCTCTGAGACTGTCCACGTGCATTTCGGTGCAGATGGTGCTAATGAGAAGCAGCAATTCATCTTTCAAAATGACCTTTGTAAGTCGTTCTTGGGCAGCAACCACCTGTTGCGTGAGTAATGTGGAAGACTGCTGCCATGCTTGTTGAAAGAGTGTAGGATCCCGTTCAAAAGTGATCCGTTGTCGGACCACCTCACATCGTTGCCTTGGATCTCGCGGAGCCTGAACATCCACCATGAGGCCAAAGCGATCCAAGAGTTGAGGTCTTAAATCGCCCTCTTCCGGGTTCATGGTCCCAATCAACATGAATTTCGCGTCATGTTTTAGAGTAATGCCTTCCCGTTGAATGGTATTGACTCCCATGGCTGCTGCATCCAACAGTACGTCGACTAAATGAGGCGGCAGCAGGTTGACTTCATCAATGTACAGGATGCCTCGATTGGCCGCCGCCAAGAGTCCCGGGGAAAAGACATGTTCTCCACCGGCCTTGAGTGTCGCGGCGACATTGAGGGATCCCAAGACTCTGTCTTCGGTTGCTCCGATTGGTAAATCCACAAAAGGAGTTGGGCACAACTTGTACATGTCTTTGCTGCTGTTGCTGCTGCTCGTATCATGCGCATGATGAATTGGCGCTCGATTGTAGGGATCCAACGCATCGGTAGTAGATCGCAGTCGCACTTGAATGGGTGGCAACAGACGAGCCAGACCGCGAGCAGCAGTGCTCTTGGCAGTTCCCTTATCCCCACGAATCAGCACGCCTCCAATGGTTGGGTCAATGGCGCATAGAATCAAACACAGCTTGAGATCCTCTTGGCCGACAATGGCTGCGAACGGAAATATTTTATGGTTGTGGTCATCATCACTGTTGTTGTTACATGTATCTTCTGTTGTGCATGACGATGATGGTTGCTCGAGGTGTGCCATTGTGGTTGTACGTTATTGTTGTAGTACTGTACTAGTACTATTATTGCGGAGGAGGTGGACTATTGGCTGTTGATCTGTTGATCTTGATGAATGAATGATAATGAATGATTTGGTCTCGGCCAATGCCGATCTTTAAAATCTACAGCTGTACGAGAAAGCGATGCACGGATGGGAAGAACGTGCGCGAATGCGAAGAACGTGCTAGAAGAGGAGCACAGCAATTGCCATAAGTACCATACCGCTATTTTACATGTACGTACGGTACAGTACGGTACGTACGTACCAGTGCTTGTAAAAGTATCGATTTTGAAGATGCCAACAAATTTATCAATCTTAAAATCGTGCTGCAGTGCCACAGAAAGACAAGAAGGAGGCCACAACACAACACAACACAACACAACAATAACAACCACAATGATGACGAGCTCAACCTCAGCAGCACAAAACCATCCATCTCTCGTCAATAATAAGTTCCTGCTGCTGTCTCACAAAGACACGGACGCGCTGACTTTAAATGCGACCCGCCACCTGCTTCCCCTGGACTTTCCCACAATCCAAACGGGAAACCTTTGCGCCCTCTCGAAGGATGAGGATATGAAGGCTTTGTTGGACCGGCTACTAGGCATCGGCAACACGGACACATCATGTACAGGTACAGTCGCCATTGTGGTGCGGTTACTAGGAAGAGGCGTTCCTGGCATGGCGTACTTGTTGGAGTCTGTGGTCAAGAAATCCATTTATGCACAACGTACGGAATTGATCGTCGTCAGTGGCGTGCCGGGGAGTATGGAACCCGATCTGACCGCCATGTGCACCGTCTCGATGGACATGCAAAACCATGTCGTGGCATACTTTAATGCCGATGGCTGTGCCCACAACATGGGACACATGTTTCGTTTCTTGGCCGACCATTTGATGATGGCATGCGCACAACCATTTGGATACAATGCGCCCACGCCAAGGCCCAATCACGGCCTTTATCATCCTTCGTATGTATACACGAACAGCAATCATGACAGCAATGAGGATGTCAAACAACGGATACTTTTAAAAGAAAATTCTCTTCCTACAGTGGCTGTATTGTTTTATCGCTGTCATTTTCTAAGTGGGAATACTGCCTTTGTGGATGCCTTGCTCGATGAATTGGAGGCCTCGGGAGTCAACGCCGTGGGGCTCTTTACAGAATCACTACGAGAATGTGAGCCACATGACAATGTTAATGGTCAAGCGGTAGAGCGATTCCCCAAAGCCCTGGCATATTTGCTACACGACGGAAAATGCAAAGTGGATGTACTCATCAGTACCATGGCATTTGCCATGGGCGAAGTTAATCCAGACGGACCCACCTTGGGGAGCTGGGCCACAGCTGCCATTCAAGCACTCAATGTGCCAGTCCTACAAGCCACTAACAGTGTTGGAACTCGCGCTAGTTGGGAACAATCCACAAGGGGGCTCAATCCGCTCGATACTGCCATGAATGTCGTCATTCCAGAATTCGATGGACGCATTATCACAGTGCCAATCTCCTTTATGGCACCGCAAGACGAATCCAACACCGTTATGTATTATGAAGCACTACAGGATCGAGTCGAAGCAGTTGCCAAACAAGCCACGAAAATTGCCAAGAATTTGCGGCACAAGGACAATCGAGACAAACGGGTGGCATTTTTGTTGACCAATACCAGTGGAAAGGCGCAACGTATTGGCGATGCCGTTGGACTGGACACCCCAGCGTCTCTCATGAAGCTGTTCGAGGCCATGCAAGCTGCTGGATATCAACTTGGCCACGATCTACCGCCCGATGGTGATACCTTGTTTCAAAATCTGATAGATCGGTGCTCCTACGACGAAATCTATCTGACAGAACATCAGTTGGCGCATGCAGCCGGACGGGTTCCCTCCTCAGTTTATCAAAAGATGTACCAGCGTTTGCCACGCAAACAGAAGGAGCACATGGAACAGCAGTGGGGTCAGCCTCCGGGTGAAGCTTATGTTCACCAGGATTCCATTTCCTTGGCAGGTCTCGAGTTCGGCAATGTATTCGTCGCATTGCAGCCGCCACGAGGATATGGTATGGACCCCGATAAGATCTATCACACTCCTGACTTGCCGCCGCCACACAATTACTACGCCCTCTATCGCTGGTTGCGAGATGAATGGAAGGCAGATGCGATCGTGCACATGGGAAAACATGGCACGCTGGAGTGGTTGCCTGGCAAAGGAGTTGGTCTGTCGCACGATTGTTACCCGGATACCTTTCTCGATGATATGCCATTGATCTACCCGTTCATTCTCAATGATCCCGGCGAAGGAACACAAGCGAAACGGCGCGCCCACGCACTCATTATTGACCATTTGACCCCGCCCATGACGACTGCCGATGGGTATGGCGAGCTAGCTCAGTTGATGCAGCTGGTGGATGAGTACTATCAGGTCGAAATGCTCGACCCGTCCAAACTGCCATTGATTCAACGACAAATCTGGGATCTGATTCAACAGGTCAACTTGGGAGAAGACTTGGAGTTCTTGCTTAACCATGATCACGACGGTGATCACGACCACGACACCGAATCACACAATCATGGCCACGAGCATGCCCATACGGAATCTGATCACAACCACCACGACCATGGACATGATCACAAGGAGGTATCCGATCATAACCATCATGACCATGGACACGCTCACAAGGAAGAAACTAGCCACAACCATCATGAACATCACAGTCATCATGACCATGGGCATGCTCACAAAGAGGAATCTGATCACAACCACCACGACCATGGTCATGATCACAAGGAAGTACCTGATCGCAACCACCACAACCACGGACATGATCACAAGGAGGCATCCGATCATAACCATCATGACCATGGGCATGCTCTCAAGGAGGAATCTGATCACAAGCATCACGACCATGGACATGCTCACAAGGAAGTATCTGATCATAACCATCATGACCATCATGGGCATGCTAATGAGGATGGGCAGCAATACCACCTTGAACACATTCACGCCCACAAACAAGAGCCACACGACAACCATGCCCATGAGCATGACCACGGCCACGGCCATGACTGGGACGGAAGCGTGAACGACCATGGCACGCCTGATGCGCTGGCGAAGATGGACGGTAAAGATGTAGCGCATCTTATGGAGCACATGGATGGCTATTTGTGTGAGTTAGCAGGGGCTCAAATTCGAGACGGACTTCATATTTTGGGGCAGGTTCCACAAGGCGATCA
Organism: Seminavis robusta; assembly: GCA_903772945.1. Taxonomy (NCBI): domain Eukaryota; phylum Bacillariophyta; class Bacillariophyceae; order Naviculales; family Naviculaceae; genus Seminavis; species Seminavis robusta. The sequence goes on along the minus strand of CAICTM010002861.1, from coordinate 5,263 downwards.
GATGGTGGATACCCTACAAGCTTTGACACGGCTGCCCAATTTAGACATCCCTTCGTTACCTCAGTCGATCGCGAGGATGTTTGGACTCAGCTTACCCGAATTGGAAAAGCACCAAGGGGCCCGTATCAGGGATGTTCCACCTATGCTGACGCTGCTCGCAGGTCGCCCCCTTGCCACATCGGGCGATGTTGTGCAGACCATCGATGAATTGACGATTCATTTATTGACAATCTTAGATCAAAAGCACTTCGATGCTCAGGCAATCCCACATTCCATCAGTCAAACCTTCCCTGGAAACAGTGAGACTGCCGACTCCTCTGAAATCAGTCGAGTGCTGGAATTTGTTTGCGGAAGTCTCGTGCCCTCCCTGCGGGATACCACTCAAGAAATAAAGTATCTCCTCACGGCACTCAGAGGTGAATTTGTCCCTGCTGGACCTAGCGGTTCTCCAACCCGCGGCAATGCGCATGTTCTCCCAACAGGTACGAACCACTGTTACCTCTGCGCGTGTATGCGTTTTGTATTGTTTTGGTTGATTCTAACTTCATTTGCTTTTGTGCTGTCGCAGGCAGGAATTTCTATGCGGTAAATTTCGTTTCACGTCTTCCTTTTGTATCATATTCCCTTCCCTCGCTCACAGATGACCAACTTCGTCCTATCGTCCCAACAGGTAGATCCCCGCGCACTCCCGAGTATGGCTGCATGGGATGTGGGCCAAGGCTTGGCCAACGAGGTGTTGTCCCGCTTTCTCAAAGAGACTAAGGCCTACCCAGAACACGTGGCAATTAGTGTCTGGGGTACGGCGGCGATGCGAACCCATGGCGACGATATCGCGGAAATATTCGCGTTGCTTGGGGTGCGACCGATCTGGCAACGAGAGAACCATCGTGTGACTGGAGTTGAACTGATCCCACTTGATGAGCTGGGACACCCTCGCATTGATGTCACTATACGCATTAGTGGCTTCTTTCGAGATGCATTCCCCCATCTGATTACTCTTCTCGACGAGGCTGTGAACCTGGCTATTAACGCGGATGAGCCAATCGATCAGAACTTCATCCGGAAACACTACCTGGAAGATATTGCCACTGAAGCCATGGATGAAGCCTCAGCCCGATACCGCGTCTATGGTTGTCCACCAGGGGCTTATGGAATCGGGATATTGGATCTAATCGAGGCTCAGAACTGGAAGGATGAATCTGACTTTGCCGAATGCTACGTCAACTGGGGCGGCTACGCGTACAGTCAGGACGAACCCGAAGGGATCGACGCCCGCCACCAATTCACTCATCGGCTGACCTCTGTGGAAGTAGCGATCCACAATCAAGACGACCGTGAACATGACATTTTTGACAGCGACGATTATTTTCAATTCCATGGAGGAATGATTGCTACCATCAAGGCGTTATCAGGCAAACGACCAAAGGGATACTTTGGCGACAGCGCCAATCCAGCCAATCCCAAAGTGCGAGATATTAAAGAGGAATCTCTCCGCGTCTACCGCACTCGGGTCATCAACCCCAAATGGCTGGAAAGCATCAGTCGACATGGCTACAAGGGAGCTTCCGAAATGGCTGCTACGGTAGACTACATGTTTGGTTTTGACGCCACCGCTGGCGTGGTCAGCGACCATATGTACGAGCAGATGGCTCAAACTTATGCTCTCAATGAAGGCACCCAGGAGTTCTTTGAGAAGTCCAATCCTTGGGCATTGAAAGGGATCTCTGATCGGTTGCTTGAAGCTGCTCAACGTGGTATGTGGGCGGATCCGAACCCGGAGACGTTGGAGGCATTGCGGCAAACCTTGTTGAAAACGGATTCCATGGTGGAAGGACGTACTGAGCCAACCATTTGATTCGATGCTAGTAGGCATCGCGGCAAACCTTGTTGAAAACGGATTGAATGGTGGAAGGACGTACTGAGCCAACCATGTGATCGATACTCCCAAGATCACAAGAACTACAACTACAACAATTAACCCATCTAGAACTGACGCTTCGAGTTGCTATCGGTAACTAGTGCAGATGGCTTGGATTTCAATGACTCGACTGATTTCAATGACTCGACAATGTAAATCCCTTGAAAATGTGAGTGCAAACGATTTACCGATCCAGAGGTTTCCTTGAGAAGGGAGAACTTTGTTCTTTAAGAAAGAACCGGTACGCAGAAGAAGCTGGCACGATCCAATAATTAACGATCTGGTGCTTTGTGCAAACACTTAAATCACTGGAATTTATACAAGGATTTAATAAAACTAATAACTCACCTTGGTGTGAAGTGTGAATGCGCCGAGAAACTTTTGTCAGGCTTTCGAGGTGACTGACTCGACTCCAGCAAAAATCGTAGAAGGTAGACGAACAAAAACATCTTGGTTTTGTGTTGAAAAGGTTGTCTGGGTGATGCTGGGGCCGATCTGAGCTAGCACCGTACCGTAGATCTAGTGATGGTTGTCCATTGTCCATTGCCACCACCCGCGTGTTCGGTCGGTGGCAGCGTGGCAGCCCATTTCGTTGTTGTGCTGTTATCCGAATGTCGTGAGCGGATCCATACACTCCAGACTCGAATATAAGAAACTCCACTATAAGAAAGCGAGCCCTGAGATTCTAGAAAATATTAAGAAAATCTTGATGCTGAAATATCACAGACTTGTAAGAAAGCTTCCCAGTATTAAGACCTCAAAGCGGAAGAAATACTACTAGTCTGACACCATGAAAATGCTTCAAACTTGTGCTTACATCTGCAAAATTTTCTGCCTCATGGCAGACAAAGTGATCACCATCTCTATTTGATCCAACCCAATTTATGAGTCCTGAGCAAGTTGAATCAAAAGGCCCAGGTTCATAGGGTGTATCTAAGTACTGCCCTGCTTGACCTAGAAGCATAAGAAGAAAGTCTTCAATGCTGAAATTGGCTTGTTTTGTTAGAAAGGAACTGAGGGTCAAAAATGGTGCTGCACGGTAAGAAAGGCCCAGTGCAGCCATTTCTTATATGTGAGTTTGGAGTGTAATGGCCGCCCAACAAAAGCCAAATGCCACGGAACGAGCGAGTTGCGAACGGCAACCACTACCGTACGAACCGCTCCGCTACTGCTTCCACTAACAAACATCATCGGCAACCCGTACAAGTTCAACAAAGGAGATATCGCGAGGCTACGGAACCATTCAGGCGAAGAATACAGATCGGCAAGGCAGTGAATTCGAGTGATTTTGCGAGAAGAACAGCAGCAGCCACGGAGCGATCGATCGACCGAACGACCGCTACCACCACTACCGTAGCACAATGCTGGCAACAACATCGGCTGCGGGACCACACACAAAATCAAACAGGAACGATCGCTAGCTAGCAAGCCTGAGAGAGTGCAAGGCGTCGAACTCAAGAGTGAAAGGGCCGAAAGTATGGCTGTAACAGCAAAATCTACCGCAAATCAACGAAGCGATCAAACAAACAATACGTCACCGAGGCTACCGCTATGACGACAACAACACAAACATAGCTCGTTGATACCGCAACAGAGTTGAAAATTAGCTAGTTAGCAAGATACCGGTACTAACCAATCTAATCTATCTGTACTGCAGAGAGGGCGGCTGCTGATGAAGGGTCAGGGACATCAGAGCGGTCCCCAGCTGCCCTGCCGAGACACAAGCAACTATTCAATCTACTTCTTTCGTGATTACTATGCATACCGGTAGGTGGTGGGTACATGTAGACTACTAGAACTGCTTACCGACACATGCACCGGTATGCAGACTACTAGACTCTGACTCGACTCGAGAAGAAGTGTCCCTGCTGTTCCTCGCAACCCTCCTCTCCCAGCTGTGAAACCACTCGTGCGAACGACCAGCCCCTCATCACTCACCAACCGCCAAGGCCTTTTCCAAACTTCCAAGGCAGCTTCGCAGCCAGTGCACAGTCAGGTTCAAATTACAAGAATTTTGCAAGATTGAGGCCACCGAAGACTGCTTTGGATCCGTAGTTAGGGTAAATATGTCAAAACGTCAAACATATGTACTCTGGAGTAACCCAAAATTTTATTTTGTTTACCACATCTCCTCTATTTCAAAGCAGTCATGCTGGTCTTCACCGGACACGGAACGGTGCAAGCACCAGTATATATTAAGAGAAATGCAAGTGAGAGTGCATTTTACTCATTGGGGCACACGCCCTTCGCCAGCCTCGAAATTTCCGCCAAGAACAAAACAGCGGCGTGGAGCACAAAAAGCAAGATAACAACATTTATCCACACACAACCGATCAGAGGGCAAACAAAAGCAAACTCTGTGAATTCAACAATGAAGATCTTCTCAACTATATTGGAAGCCCTCAACCATCATGCAGCGGAGATTCCTGATAAGGATGTCCTAACCTGGGTAGATATCAAGTGTCAAGAACAAAACAAGATGACATTCCAGCAGTTGGAGGATGAATCCAATGCTGTGGCAGCTCGTCTCCTAAAACTGGGATGCAAAAGGGGTGACCGTGTCATGGTGGCATATCCCTTTGGCCTCGAGTTCTTGGCAGGAATGTTTGGAGCCATGAAGATTGGAGTCATCCCTTGCTCTATCTATCCACCCAATCCAAATCAGCTCAAAACAGAAATGCCCAAATTCCGCAGATTTGCAGAGGATGCCGGAGCCAAATTTGCTCTCTCCACAAACACATTTGCGACTGCCATGACAGCAGCCAGTGTCCTCTACAAAACTGGTGTCAAGTGGATTGGAACCGACAAACTCTCAATCAAAAAGAGCAATTCAAAAACGCCAAACGCTTATGAGACGTACATGGGGGAACCAAATGATATCTGTTTTATCCAGTACACCTCAGGCAGTACGGGAAGTCCCAAAGGAGTCATGATCAGTCACCACAACCTAGCGGAGACATGCAAGGCTGGAGTTTCTTTGACTCAATGCTCGGAACCAAACTCTTTGGAAGTCCTGTGGGTCCCCCAATATCACGGTAAGGAAGTTCCAGCCACAGATACCATTTTGTTGGCATTGCTTCTGTTCCTCAACCCCCACTACTATTATTTGGACAGACATGGGTCTTGTGACTGTTTTATGGGAGCTATCTTTTCTGGTAATCCCCTTGTGATGGCATCTCCCTTGGATTTCATTCTCAATCCACTACTGTGGACTGATATGGTTGAGAGATATCAAGCCACTATCACTTCTGCCCCAAACTTTGCTTATGCATTGCTCCTCAAGCGCTTGGAGCAGGCCAACAGGAAAGCGGACTGGAGTTGTGTGAAGCGTGAGGCCTATGTTTT
>CAICTM010002860.1:0-10935 GCA_903772945.1 Seminavis robusta | reverse complement strand
GAGGTCAAAGAGGAAAGAATGAACAAAGTAGCCACCACTGCTCATTGCTCACAATCGGCAGTTGGCTGGTTGGTTGTCGGGTGGGGGGTTGTATGGAGGAGGAGGGGTTGGGTGGGTGGGGGGTTGCACAGTTCAAGGTTGTGTGTGAAATACCAAGACCATGCATAAGGAGTTCATATGCAAGCATAGAGGAACATCCTCTTTTCTCAAAAAGTAGTTTCTTTTGATTGTACACACAAAGTTACTTGTGTCAGAACGTTTACTACTAGAAATCCAAGCCAGGAGGCGAAGAGTCATGGGAGTGAGTTGAAACTAGACCAAAACAACTGCAAGGGAAGGGAATCATGGAAAGGATTTGAAATGCTACCTGAATGCAACTGAATGGCTGGCTATTGCCACGAGAAGGCAAACAGTTCCATCGTGTATGTGGGTTTGAGTTTTGGCTGTCTCTCCCGTCGATGCCTTCCTCGGTGCGTGGGTTGTACAGCTAGCTTTTTAATCACGACTAATTCGTGATCCAGAGTGACGCGCGAAGCGCGAAGGACGACCATGGCACCACAAGATCTTCAAGGCGACAGCGGCAGCTTTTCTCACCACAGAGTGTGGTTTGTAGCTATTCATTCTCTGGTCAGCATGAGCTCCATCTACAGCACCACTCTGCACCGCATGGCCCATAGGGTTGCTGCGTCTAGTAGAAGTAGATTACTGTTGCCTGGATTGGCGTCTTCCTCGTCCGAATGGCCACAACAACGCCGATGGCTGGCCACTCCCAAAAAGAAAAAGGGCAAAGGGAAGCGTTCGATTAATGGAAGTCACGGATCTCGTGGTCACGGATGGTACATCAAGTATCGGGAAGGTCGTGGAGGTCGGTCGTTGCAGGGCGAATACTGGGATCGCAATCAACATCACTGGGATTTGCAACACTGGAACGATGCCGTCTTGTCGCTAGGAAGTCAATTTGTCTATCTGGATATTGCCGTGGAACCGCCGACCACGGGAGGAGATGTCGTTGCTGCTTCTCCATCTGTGGCGGAAGACAGTGAAGATATTTCTGTGGCTGTGCCAAAGGAAGAAGAGTCCGAAGAAAATGATGCTACAGGTACTTCTACCAGTGCCGAGGCTCCCGAAAAAGACAAGACAAGTTTTACTGTGGATCAACCCTCTATTACCACGGAACGTTTGATTATGCAAGTTGCATCCACCGTCATGCCCGAGACCTGTATCAATTTTATAGGTCTGATCCAAGAAGCTGCCTACAAGAATACCATCTTGTATCGAATTGAACGAGAAGTGGGTATTTGTGGAGGCGACGTCTTGACCAATACGGGCGGGACCGGACAATGCTGGCAATCCTTTCCGTACGACAACGCCGTACCCAATACGCGGATTCGACCCAGTCCTTTGCGTCGCGATTTGCCACCTCCGGCGGACGAACCCTTGGCGATGTGGCACACGGCCGGAACTGTGGCCATGCTGTGTGCCAAGGTCAACGAAATTGACTCGAGATTCATTCTTTGCGCTCATGACAGCCCTCATTTGGATGGCATTCATCGAGCCTTTGGAAAGCTCACACCCGAATCCTTGGCCGTCATTCAGGAATGGCAAACATCTGTCTTGACGTCCTACGGAAAACCCAAGAGTGCTACCTTGCGGATTGTCGATTGTGGGGTATTGGAAGATTACAAGCAGGAGGACAGTGCTGGAGGTAGTCAGGAAGAAGTGGCCGCTGCATAGCTTGCCATGGTAAGAATGAATCCTACTATTAACGAAGGGAGCATCGCATCAAGACATGATTGGACTACATGTACATGTACAGCAAAGGCAGGCTATGACAAATTTTCATTATTGAATACTGGACGGCGATGGCTCGTTCCGCGAAGGCTGGTCCAACGCATGTGTACTCGTACAACCATTTCATGCCTGGAGGCAATTTCATTCCAGCATTCCAGCGGTTGGAGGAATGACCCGTCGATGTAGATTTTGCTGCTGAGCCAGCCAGTAGAAGCAATGGAGCCACAGCTGTGGTGGCACAATTTTCTTGTTTTCGTTGCGTAGTTTGGCTTGTACTACCGTACTATCGGTAGCTAGTCTAGCTAGTAGTAGGGAGACGACAGAAACAGTTCAGCTTTACAAATGACATTCTATTATTGTACCGGCGGGGGCCACTGGAACCGATACCGCGGTGACATTGGCACCGGTACAGGTACCAGGTATCTTGGACGTTTCGAGCTTGAATGGGTCTGCATATTAGCTAGCTTATTTCATCCACGCTTCAGGGGGGTGCCTCAAATCACCTCCACTAGACTGACTGTTTCCTCCTCCAACCTAGAATGTCTACAACCAACTTTTTCAATGTTGTTTCTGTGTTACTAATGTTAGCCTATACATTTCCCTATTCATTGCCCCCATCACCACTTGTTGTCATTGTTGCATCGTTGTTGTAGTTGTGGTTTGCCCTCCCATCACTGTTGTTGCTGTTGTTGTCTTAGCCAAAGAGGAAAGACATGAAGCCAAAATAGGAAGAAGCCGGAGGCTTCTTGGGAGTGGCAGCCCGCTTCTTAGGAGTAGAGGACTTGCCTCCATCCATGTCAACGTCGTCATCATCACCACCGCTACCCTTCTTGGGGGTGGTACGCGGCTTCTTGGCACGGCCACCTCCACCAACAAAATTGTCATAATCATGGTAGTCGTCGTCATCACATTCGTCCCATGATCCATCAATGCGGAGGCCACCACTTTTTCCACGGAACTGGCGAGGCTTGTCTTCCTTGAAGAACACAGTGACCACATAGGATGGAGCAACCGTGGCACCACTGCCAGTGGAGGCAATGTGATCAATCTCATAGAGGGATTGATGATCGCGAACTGGACGTTCACGGAGGCCAAGCGCCCATGGATCAAGAGCCACAAGCTCACTCTTCCGCCCATCCGGCCAGGACACAGACACCTCCTCCTTCTCATAATCGACACCAGCAGCAGTGTCCATCCAGCACACATCACCAAGCTGGGTGGCAATGCGGGCTGCCAAATCCGCATTCTGGTCCTTCCAGCGCTGCTTGCAAAGGGAGCTGCCCTTGCTGAGCTCAGGGGCGATATCACATTCGACATCGACCTGATTGGGATCCTGATAGGACGGCTGGATATGCAAAGTACTCAGCACGGCACCAGGGGGCACACGGATCTGGACTCCCAGGATGTTGCACATCTTCACAACACCACCACGGATCTTCACCCCCTCAAGCGAAAACATCTTGAGCTTCATATCTGTTTCGGTCAAGTCTAAATCCAAACTCTCAAATGCACCGTAGAGATCCTCGAGGTTCTCTTCGGTCGTCTTTGGCTGCTGCTTCTTGGCTGGCTTCTTGGCTGGCTTCTTGGGTGGTTCCGGTTCCTCGACGTCAGGTGGACCAGCAAAAGGTATGTCAGGATCAGGATTGGGCTCTTCAGGTGCTCCCTCGGGATCGTCTTCTCCAAGATCTCCTGGTTGCTGGGGGTTGTTGGCACAGCTACCGGCAAGGCCAGAGTCGGTCAAACCTGCTTCACGCTGGAACGAGGAGGTGTAACCTGGACTACAAAGCCAGTTCTTGAAACGGGTGACTTGTCGGTGGAAATTCGCGCGGACGAGCTTGGTATGGTCGTTGTCGGGGCCAGGATGGTCACCAGCGATGGTCTGGACCAAAACTTCGTTCTCAGAAAGGAAGGTTTCCCAAGAGTAGTCTCCGTCCGAAGGAGAGGTATCAAGTGCTTTGGCTGCCAAAGCTTGTTTTATGAACCAACGAACCATGTTGGCTGCGTGAGGTCCATTTGGTTTGAAGTTCATCTTCTTCTTCGCCATGTTTGTATTTTATGAGCAACGAGCGAAGACAACCAACAACCGCTCAAAAAGCAACAGACAACGTTAGGCAGCAGCGATGTAAGTAAGGGTAGCATTGCGTGCCAAGCTGTAAGTACGGGCCGAGATTTTCGTGCAAAGCGCCATTGTGGCTCGATTCAAATAAGAAAGATTACAGTTGTTTTGAATTCAGAGGACTGAAAAGAGTGTCGATCAGCGATTGCCTCGCGCAGTTTGGGGTGCAGAACTCAATTCACCGTACATTCTACGAATTCCCCTTTATAGAATGACATTTTGGTTGATTTCTGCTTCCGAGTTGGTTGATTTCTGCTTCCGAGTCGAACCGTTTGTAAACACCTTCCACCGCCTTCAACCGCCTTCAACCGACTTCAACCGCGCTGGACCGACCTCAACCGCTCGTTTTACCGCCTTATTACCGCCTGAATGACCGCCTGTTTACCACCTTCAACCGCCTTCCACCGCCTTCCACCACTCTCAACCGCCTGTTCTCGCGTGCTGGCGACCTTCAACGGCTCGTGCCACCTTTTGACTTCTCATTTGGTGCATTTTGACTTCTTTTCGGACGTCTGTTCCAGTAAAAAGGTTGGACTTGTATTGCAAGAAACGACATTCTTTTCTCGGTTGACAGCCAGGATTATCTAAGGAAAAAAACACAATCGAGATCCTTGAATGTCCTAGGCCTCCAAATCTGACACCAGGCTCTTCTCTGCGTCTCAAGGATTTAATATCATGAGAATTCGGCGAACTGAGGTGGACAAATTTCATCTGCAACGTCACTGACGCAGAGTCAGTTTAGCTTCTTTTTCCTGGCTTACAGTTCGCATTACTCCAGTGTATTCGGAACAGTTGCAGTTGGAGACTCAGTTGAGTGAGTGTGGTTGTTTAAAAGTTGCAGCATGTGCATTCGCCGAACGCATCTAGCTCTAATTCCATTGTACACCTGTACTAGCCAGTCTTAAGGAAGTCTGCTCCTCTTTCTAGCTAGCTAGCGATCTGGCCTCGCTAGATTCTTCTTCTAGCTCGCTACTAGCTAGATTCCCTCACTTTTTCCGACTCGACTCTTCAGTTTCGTCTTTTCATTTCCTCTTACACCATGACGGTTGCTCATTTACAACTACAGTACTAGTGCCAGCATTATCAAATCGCAACCATGACAACCCTCTTTGCGACGGAAGGGAGCTTCCTCTTGGCGGCCCAGCAAATCGTCAAGGCAAGAAAGAATCGCAATTTTAGATCCTACTTTGGTACCAGTCCAAAAGTGATGGCAGTGGCATGGAACATGTTTATTCATGGGAGCACGGAGGCCCTCAAGTTCAAGCATCTCTTGTGGGCTTGCATGCAGTTGAAGATCTACGGCACAGAAACTGTGCTTGCTGGAATTGTGGGTGTGGTTGAAAACACCTTTCGAAAGTTTGTTTGGATTGTGATTCCCTTGCTTTGTGGGTTGGTTCCTCGAGTGGTAAGTCGCGGCCATGGCATCTGTGTTTCCATTTGATTCTTTTAGCTAACATTATCTTGTTGTTTGCAGATGAAGTTGTCAGGCCGATTCCTCGATGACAAAGGCAGGACTTGCAAGCTGACCGTGGACTGTACTGATTGCATGCTTTTGGAGCCTTCGCCTTTCTCCAAGAAGTGGTACTGCTTCAAGCACAAATGTGCCCGCTATCGCTATGAGGTTGGCGTCTGCATCCAAACTGGCTACATTGTCTGGATCAATGGTCCTTTCAAGTGTGGCACCTGGAATGACTTGAGCATCTTCCGTCGGAATTTGAAGCATCGATTGCTTCCTGGTGAGATGGTGGAGTGCGACGCTGGCTACAGGGGTGACCCAAAATGCCGCCACAAGCACATCTTTCTCACCGATCGTGATGCTCGTGCCAAGGCACGTGCCCGGGCCCGCCATGAGAATGTCAACAGCGAAATCAAGAAGTGGAAGTGCACGGCCACACCATGGCGGCACGAAAGGCCAAAGCACAAGCTGTGCTTTGGGGCTGTTGCCGTGCTTACCCAAATTGGGTTCCAGGTGCATGGCATTCCCCACCATGTCACTTACTAGTTGGTGCAATGGTGGTGGTGGGCAACGGCGAGCTCCTTCTCAGCAAGGAGAGAAGCCCGATAGAGAATCGTTGTTCTGGTCTGCTTGGTTTGAAGAGTTTGCTTCAAGTCTAGTGGTGCAGAGCAAAGAGTCTCTTTCAGGCCTTCTTTCTCTGCTGTTTACTGTTTACTGTTTACTCTAACATTTGCGGCAATGGGAATGGGAATTTAATCTAGAGTTTGCCGTTGCACATGTTTCTTTGCTTTCCCCGTTTAGCTGCTAGCAGCCTCAATATCTAGCTAGGCAACCACCACCAACAAAGTTTTGCCACCATCTCTCCAGCCACCAGAATGGTGTCTTCCGGTAGTGGAAGAGAGTAGAGGACAAGATCAGTTATGCAGAGTTGGTTTGAGGCACCCCCCAGCTTGAATGGGTCTGCTTATTTCATCCACGAATTTCCAAAGTCTGGGGTGGTGGGCAATTGGCATTGCGTGCTGTCCTGGTTTCCTTATTTATTACAGCTCGCATACAACCGTGACAGGCAATTGTTGCGTCTGTTGTGGGAAGGCATTGAAGCCTGAATCTGTAGAACAGTCTACAGAATCTGTTCTGCAGTCTACAGTACATGTACATGTATGTACATGGTGTAGTCTGTGTATCTTGCTCAGCCTTTTCTTTCCCCAGTGCAGGAACTGTGGCTTGTGGGTGCAAGCAAAGATCGTGTTGCACTGGTACTTGTGCATGCATCACCAGTACATGGCCGGTACCAGTTGGTACCGGTACCGGTACATATAAGCTTATATGTAGCCGCACATACATGCAAAGGCCAGACAGAACAACTTCTTTCCCTCTTGTGTTCCTTTCGCTCCAAGCAGACCACGTCCACAACCGTACATTGCTGTACCACTGGTGAAACCGCACAACTTGAGGCCTCGAAAGAGCTCGAGCGCTCGAAAGCCCCACTGGCAACATCCCGGTGCAAACCATGCCTCGTAATCTCTTACTTGTATTTTTGCTGGATTGTGGACAGAAGGGGCATATGTGCGGTATAAACCAGGCCTCAAAATAAATGAGCCGTTGAGCGATCTTGAGACTGCCCAGGAAAGAACAGCTGCTCTTACATACAGTACCTCATACCACATACACTGTGCTGGTGCATGTACCAGTACAGCTCACGAACACGAATGGTACCGTAGAACTTTCGTACTCTCGCAACGCTGAACAGCTTCTGACTTCTCCATCCTCATAGAATCGCTTTTCCAGTCATGCTCCCAGACACCAGTTCGTTCAGCTAAACTGCCAAGAAGACAGTAGAGAAACGCTCCTCGTCACTGGCTCATGGAGAGGTCACGTTTGTGCGAATAACCCCCGTAATTCACCTAAGAAACTCAATTTCGCTTCAACTGATCAATTCCATGGACGACTGCCAACCTAGTGGGTGTTTCGGCCACTGAAGAGCTTTTTTCTTGAAGTCCTGACTCAATTTATCAATGTTCCCTTTGAGCTTTGGGGAACGCGTTTGCTGTGTTGGAGGACTCCATTGATATTTCTATTATTGCAATGAAAGTGAGAATGCTAAGTAAGAGCTTCCGTTCAAGCGGGATTTCCTTTCATCACCTGGGGTCACTGTCTCTTTCGCGTGAACCTGAGAGATAGTATTCACTTTGACAGGATTCACGATGTAAGTGGTGATGCATCGCCAGAGCTCTTCGCAATCAACTATAATATCACAGCCCTTGCACCTAGTGTAAATTGTCTATTTATCTATGCGTACCAGTCTCAAGTATCACGCTTTGCTTTACAGCGAAGTCTCTAATAGATTTAATCACTTTCTTTCTGGATCATGTATGCTCTTGAGTATCTAATACTACAAAGCCCCAATGGATTTATATCGATCAAGATACCCAATAATTCACATCTTGCTGTCTTGTATTCAATGGTTAGTAAATGTGTGAACTCAAACTACTGACCTACCACACAAGGTTCTCTCGGAATCAGCGAATTCTTTCCGGAACCCCTTGGATCTTGGGCACTCAACAACGTTTGAGATTTGGCGGGATTGTTTAGAGCTCAATCAGTGTAGAAACACATGGTACTTCTTGTTTGAAAATAGCTAGGTAGAGCATAGTTTAACGTTCCGTTGAATAGGATTGTTGAGGACCTTCACCAGCACCTTCCAGAATTCGTGGTGTCCGACTTGACTTAGTAGAATTTACCAGTGGGCCTAACCAGCACAACTCAAGCACGCTGTATAGAAAAATCTGTAGGAATCGAAAGATCGATTGTTTCTTTTGGTACGAGAACTTTTTTACACTCCAAAGTGTTGCAGCAAAGCCGCGAATGCACCATCGATCAGTCGATCAGTGCCATCAAGCATTCACTTCAAAAACCGGACACAAGCAAGCCAATTGTAATTCACGTCCATTAGCGACATACACAGTCAAAGGCAAACGCTTGAAACCCTGATCACTTTCCTTGACTTCCACAGTAATCCTGGGAATCCTTATTCTCTGAAAGCAAGAGCTTCACTTACTGCCCACAATCTCATTCTGTTGAGCATCAAAGTAGGTAAGCATTGACGGGTTGTTGCTGTTGTTGGAGTTTTGGTGTTCTGGATGCTACCCATGGCGATGACCGGCGCCTGAGACGAGTTTGTCCATGTAACCTTGGCATTATCCTGCTTGTTGGGGGTATCATCGTCGCTCATTGCCTTTGTACCTATTTCTTCCGATACCCCTGCAGATCTACCCATCTGCCTCCCTATTTTTCTTTTTCTACCCAAGCTTAATGAATCGCAACATGCAGTACGGCGGCAACCAGCAGCAACGAATTCTGAACATGATGATGCAGGCTCGCCAGCAACAAGCAAGACTCCAGCAGCCAGGCCAGGCTTCTCTCTACTCCGGCTATCCTCATCCTCCTCATGGTCTGGCTCCTCGGCATGGTCTCCATCAGCAGCAGCAGCAGCAAGCCCCTCAACCCACATTTGTGACCTCTGTTACCGAAAACGATGTTCTATTGGGCAGAGGCACTCCCTGTGCTGAAAATGAAGGCAATGTTCGGTTTCGTCGTCTGGTAAAGGAGCGTAAAGTCGAGTATATTGCGGCGGAAAAACGAATGCGCAAAGATGCCATTGCCAGAGAAATTCTGGAAGTCATCGCCTCTCGTGGAGGCAAGTTCTTACGAAAGTTGGAGAGCACGACCGAATTGGAACAACTGGGAGTTCCTCACGGCTTTCATTCCAAAGAAGTCTGGGCCATTGTCGATGAAGACACCCAAGTCCAAAAGGTCAAACAGGCACTCCGAAACAAGGATGATGCCGCTGAACTCATGCAGTTGGCGGCGGCTGCCAGTAATAGTAACCAGGACAAAGACTCTTCCAATGGCGGCAAGTACCGGGAGCAAGATGTGACCAATCGCTTTCCACGGGGGGTCAATGATAATGAGAGCAATATTCACAAGGCCGACTGTAATCTTCAGTTCGGAACGGGTGTCCTGGAACGGAACGGCAGTGTGTCGTCTTCCGAAGAAAAGACAGCAGGAAGTCCCAAGCTCAAGGCGGATGGAAAGGATGCAGACAAGGTTCCGGGGAGTGCCAAGTCCTCATCCAAGGTGGTTTTGGGAGGAAACAACTTGCCTCGTATGTACGATGCCATGCTGCCTCCTGGCATGGAGGCTGACATTATGGGTCCACGAAGCAGGCGCAGTAGTGTGGATCCAACAGCGCTAGCCAGTCCCGCCAGTCGCAGAAGCCTTCTGGGCGGGTTGCCTCCGTCGTCGCGTCAACTTTGGGACAAGTCGCAGGCTGCCCCCACCGAAGCTGAAATGATTCGGCTGCAAGAAATGCAACGCATCCGCATCATGCGAGAACAGAACCTTATGGATGCGGCTGCAGTAGGAGTTTCTCCTGGAGTTGCAGCGTTTGGAGGATTGGGGCCCGGCGGTCCATTGGATGCTGGTGTCTATGGTTCTGCCGCTGATCTGCAAAGAGCCCAGATGATGAATGTCGAGTACCGGCAAATGCAGCAGCAACAGATGCAAATGGCAGCAGCTGCTGCGGCTGCCCGGGAGCAAGCAGCCGTTGCAGCATCTCTTTGTGGTCCAAGTACTCGTGCTCCAGGTGCTGGATTGATGGGAGCAACGCCCTCTCTGCATCCATCCGCGGCAATGACATCGCGTCATTTTTCTGTTGAAACTCAACGACGTGCCTCTCTCGTGGAAGCTCTTGGCGCCGCCCCTTCCGACCTTGGTGATCTTCCTCCACAAGCACAAGAAAAAGCCAGCACTCCTGGTCCCTCCAGCAAGGGCAAGCCTGGTGCTGATTCGGCCGGAGAGCGAGCCATTGGTATTGCCATGGCCATGAAACGCGCTGAAGCCTTCTCGGCGGCTCAGTCCTTGGAAATGTCTCACCTTGAAACCCTGATCTTGTCCGTATTGTGTTCGCATGGGTTGCCAGTATGGACTCCTGAGGCGCACACAAAGTCCTTTGTGGGCCTGCCCACCTTTGCCAAGCGATTGGACTGGACTTGGTACGGTTTTGCCAGCGTCCTGAAGCAAAAAGCCAACAGCAGTGGCTGGAAGAACAACAGCAACCAACCAATGGAAGCAAGAGATAGACTTGCAACTGAGGCTGCTGTAGAGTACCAAAGAGACCCCAGGGAACTGGCAACCAAGACGATTATGCTGCTGGAAAAGCTGCGACGACACGGGACCGCGGCGGCTGGTACATCGCAGCGCAAGCAATACAGTGGGCTCGGAATGCACGTACCCCAGTGGCTGGACCGAGAACTGTCACGGTGGGCAATGACCTTGGATGTTGCTGATCCGGTTGGACGGCCGGTCGCATTCGCGACTGCGGACTTTGTATTAGAACATGCTGAATACAAGGAAGATCCAGCAGTCGTCGCGACCGCGGCATTTGACCCCCAGTTGGCGGATGATGTCGTTGACCAAGTTGCTCTTTTGACTCGACTACGCTCTGTCTTTGTCAAGAGCAAGGGACATGAAATCAAGAGCAAGATCCAGGGAGCCGCCCAGAAAGCGGATT